>LTAE01006320.1:0-25701 GCA_001647135.1 Pontederia paniculata
GCTTCATATGCTTAGGACGACCACTGCACACATGTAGTTCTTCTGATATATCTTCTGTGTGCACAGATCGTCCATTCATTCAGCTTCGGTCGACCTATCAACTCTGAACTTGAACACATTCTGTTACAGAAATCAGCTCAACAAGTTCATCAGTATAGACTAAGTTTCCTTACAAATTTATGATCATCAAAACACTCTCGGGATCCTAGATTCAACAGAAGTGGTGTACAATCAGTCGTTAGTGGTTGGTGGTCTTATGTACAAGTGATAATTAGGGTTTTGGGCCCTCTCTCTCTCTTCTCTTTTGGATGGTGGGGGGGGCGAAATTTGGAGGCTATTTTTTTCTTAGGGATTATTAAACTTGTAAAAGGTACAATGAATATTTTGGGTTGTAAACTTTGATTTTATGTTGAATGTTAGGGTTTAACATTTTGGATCGCTAGTTTAATGATATTCACTTTTCTTCTTCCTCTCTCTCTCTCTCATTATGTGTAACTAATCTCCCTTGTTTCAGGGTTAGATGGAGTTTAAGGTTTAATTGCTTTGGAATAGTAATTGTGCATGCGTATGATTCTTTTATTTAGCGAACATATTGTTAGATTCTTATTAGATTAGCTACATCGTTTGAGTTAAGTGATAAAAATCTTATTCAATTAGTAGCTTTGCTAAGTAAGATATTTGAGTGCTATAGAAATAGAAGTACCTTGTATTGCTTCTTGATGCTCATGAATAAAATGCAACTATTGTTAGAGTGAATGCATGGAAGTATTATTCTTTAACCCTAGTTAGAATTGTGTTTTCTTAAAAGATGAATGCATGATTATTGGAGTGAAGAAAGAGTCTATTGCATGTTGAAATCACTATCCGATGCATGAATACCCTAGATGGTTTCGAAGCCCTAAAACATTTCTCTCCTATATATTCTTGCTTTAGTGGAATATGCATTTCTTTGACATCCTCTTTCTTTAATTTTTATTGATAGGGTATTTTTTTCTCCACTAACCTTAATCATCTAGATAACTCATTGAGAACTCTAATTCTAGTACTTGGTCTCTTCCCTTTGGGATCAATATATTTTTTTATTACAACAAGACCCTGTGCTTGCGAGACTCTTGTGAGGGAGTCACCTATATTACTTATTTTGTCATCTCATTTTTTTATATTTTAAAAAATTATGTATTTCCATGCCATATTATAATAATTTTAAAAATATCGTGCGATCACATTTGATACTAATTTAACTATTATATTATTAGATTCGATAAAAACTTGATTTAACTCTCAAAAACTAAATTGTATCAATAAACTCAAGTTGCTAAAAAAATAAAATTCAACTCAATTCAAACTCACTCAATCAATTTAAATAATTATTTTTTGCATTTTTGAATTGAACTTCTCAATTTATATTGCAAACATGATCAAGAAAAAAAATACTTTTATTTTAAATCACCCATAAAAGAATATCAATAGTTTAATATATATTTTGAACTAAATTGTGATATATTTTGATATTATTGATAATTAATTCCTAGTTTGATGTTCTAAGTATTTTTGGAAATTTGATTGATTCTAAGTTAATTTTATTTTTAATTTTTTAGTTAATTAATTAACTAATTTTTTATGTTGTTCTACCAAGTTTTTTAATTATATTTTTTTCTAAAATTTAAATTCTTTATCATATTAATGTACTATGATATGGTATGAAAATATGTAATTTTTAAAATATCAAAAAAATTGAGATGATATAAATAATAATAGATAAAAACTTCGAGGGTGTTTCTGTTGAAAATTAAAGTTAGAGGATATATTTAAGCTAATGTGAAAGATGAATAATAGTTGATGAAAATTACTCAAAATAATTATTTTGAGAAATTTTTTTCACCCTGAAATCTATTTATAGGACTAGTTCTAGATTTTTTTCAAGTTTTAAAACAAATAGGACTCGATTATTTACTCCGTCCAACTAATAAAATATTATTTATTTATTTAATTAATACTGATTTAACATGACAATATCGATTCTTAGTTAGTCAATAATAATGACGTAAATGGCTATTGTAATACGAAAGCCCATACGAATAAAGGTTACGTGTCGGCGTTATTAGAGCGTTACACAACATGGGCTCGTGCTTACGTTATTGGTTATTGAGGCGTTACACAGCATGTGCATATTTTGCCCCGTCTATTTGTATCCAATTCACATAATATATCTCTTTAGGAGAAAACATTGTGACAAATGAAAACTTTGGTGAAAGTGGGTGAAAAATTTAATTGATTTGTAATATTTAAACTTTAAATATTATTAGTTAAATAAAATAGATGGTTACTCTGGGTAACCATCCATTTTCGACTCAACAAAAACTTGACAACAGTAGAAGGCAATTACTGAGACATAAAATCCCATTAGTTTCCATTTCGCTCAGGAGGAAATTATCCTAAGTACATAAAAGCGACCCCACACAAGTGACAGAAAAAGTAACATCCATGGTAAGTGTCCTCTCATTAAAGCAGTTAATTAAATTTTATATCCCACGACTTTATGGCATTCCACTGCTCGGGAAAAAACATCACATTAAGATGTCATTTCACACCAACAGATGCCATTAGATCCTCGTACTCTGCATCCGTCTCTTTTTTCCTAACCTCTGAAGTGTTATCCTCCTGTTTTCTCGCCATTGATGATGCAGATGTTGGTGAGAATGGATCATAAATCTGACTTACTCCAGAACTTTTTGGCACTTTATCATTCAAAAAAGCAGGAGGATTAGCACCTAAGTTTTGGCTGGAAATTCCTGGAGTGTTGGCCCTCATTACAGGGAGCAACTGTTTCTGATTTGGTTGAGGAAAATGAAGAGGCCTAATAGCTATGTCAGCAGATAAATCGGGTACCTGAGATACAGAAGAAAAACTTGGTGGATGAATTGGAGTTGAGAGGGGTAAAGGCCGAACAGAATTTGCGTATGAAAAATGATGGCTGGAAGGTGGTTGGATGCGTGGTGGATTGGCTGATAAATTTGCAGATGGAGGTAGAGCTGGATTAGAAATTTGAGGTTTTGCAAAGCCATAATTGTCAACTGGGGGCACTAGATTGTGGATGGATGGAAGATAAGATGGAGGCTGAGGTGCAGTTATAGGAATTGGCAACTGTTTAGCGGACTGGTTATTGTGCATTCGGGAATTTGCACAGTGTGAAATTTGTAGTCCCAATGGCTGAAATGTAAAATCACCAGATACAGTAAGTCGAGGCCTGGGACCTTCAATTGGTGTATTATTCATGATAGTTCTTGCTTGTGCTAATAGAGAGAAACCATGGATGCCCCCAACACTTGGAACTGGTGTTGAAGGTGGTCTGTCTGGTACTGGTACGGGTACCTGTATCTGGGCTGGTCTTGGGGCCTGTGCAAGGGAAAGTGGAGATACAGGTGGTTGTCCCATTATTGGGATGTTAGGGTTGAAAGAAGTACGGATCTGAGTAGAAGTTTGAGAAATAACAGGTGCGCCTGGTGTCAAGAATGGTGGTGCTGACACAGGAGATGATCTAGGCACAGCCATATTTGAAGGCAATGGACAGGATGCAGGCATGGGCATAGCAAATGGTGCACCTGCTGATGCTGAAACAGGTCCTCTTTGAGTAGGCATCAAGGAGAAGGAAGGTGAAGCACCAGGTTGGGAAGGAAATTGTGGTGAAGCAGAAAGGTTCGCAAGTGGAGATTTACTGGAAATTTTAACATGATGATTTGGTTGTGGCAGCATTGCTGGTGGAGGCCTTGGAGCAATATTTGGTGATGGTATTGAAGTTATGGCAGATGGAGGCACAGGTATACTAGGCCTAATTACTGAAGCAGCAAATGTAGGTATCGGCCTTTGATTAGATGGAACAACCTGCAAAGAAGTGGACCATCCAGAACTTCCAAGAGGTTGCATAGACAATGGTCTGTTGGGTGATGGACTAGTATGAGAACCAGTGGCCAGCTGTGGATCCAAGGGAATATTAGACACGGAAGCAAATTCTCCGGAAAACATCGGTTGAGACGTATGAGGAATGGAAGAACTTGGCTGGTAAGGCATAACAGGATATAATGGTGGATGCTGCTGAGCTGGCTGGTTTTGAGAAGGAACTTGTGGCACTGGGTGCTGCCCAGGCTGCATGAACACTGGAGGCCCAAAGGTTACTGGTGAGTTCCTTGGATTCATCCCAAAAGGAGGTCCACTATATGGAGGTATATTGGTGCCACTGAAGGTAGGTGTGGAAAAGGGAACAGAATTTCTGGGTGCAGAAGAAGGCACAAGCCTAGAAGGTGGTTGAGGTTGAGCATTAGGGTACCAGCGTGCAGCATAAGATTGATATTGTGCTTGCCCAGCAACTGCAGTAACCAGCAATGTTTGAGCAGAACCAAGGTTGACATCAGGCGTTGGCATCATTGTGTAGCCCAAGCACATCTCCTTTGGGTCTGGACTGTTCATGGTTAGACTATCATTTATTCCAGAAACGGAAGCTGCCACTGCAATATTTCCCTGGTAAAGTATAAAAATGAGGTTTATCCCATTTATGAATTTGCCAAATACTAAAAAAAGGAAATTGCCATAGTATTGTATCTTAGGGCAGAAGACTCACAGATACAGGAGTAAGTAGCAGCTCAATCAGCGCAACTGCTGCATCAACTTTCTCATATGTTTCAGCTGAAACATTGACATATAGCTCTTCATAACCATCATGAGCTTCATTTATGTCTGATTGAGTAATTTCATGCTGCAAGTGAACATAACGAGAATTAAGTAATGTTTCACTCATGTTTGTGAGAAGGAAGTATATTACAGAAAATGAGGGAAAAGCCACAGTGCGGTTTCTTCAAAAGTTTATACCAAAGGTTAAATAGTGATGTATCAGGAGTATAATAACAATATCCTAGTGTTTCATATGAAGGTTCCAAGAGAATTTATGAATGAAAGTCCCCTTTCCTTCACATAGACATTATCTAGAAATTCTGAAATATCATATGCAGCATTCAGTCATTCAACTATGTCACAAGAAGTTCAGTCAATCAACAGATAATCAAAGCAATGTCCGCTAAAAATGTCATTCATAAACAAGAGCAATGACATCAAGGTCTGTCTGGAGGGAGGCAGGATGTCAGTGGCTCGAGACTACATCTTCATGGGATTTTTGGAAATCTAACCGTTTTGGAGGATATCAACATGACATCATATTATCTCTCAACACGACAGCAGGTCATCCCTTGCGTTCTATGGTCCATATAGTCACAACACAATGAAATTTTATTCAGAGGCGAACAAAGGCATGTCAAGAAATGGTATTTTTTTTTAAGAAGAAACAGTATTGTTAATATGTTTGATGGTGAAAGTTTTTTTTTTGAATAATTTTCCTTTTTTCTAGACGAAAAATAGTTACTTGTGGAGGAACTCCAATAATCTTCTTTGATGGCTGATTGGAGTGACTTCATGGTATCTGGTTTGTAACGGATCAGGTGACATGAGTAACCAGGATTTATGCAAACTAACCTGCCAACTACTCAAGGTTTCGAAATGATGCAACACTTCAGTGCAAGGAATGAATTTTGAGGAATCAGGGTAATGATCGGCGGGAGACTCTCTTTGGTGCCACCAACAATCATCAGCGTGAGACTCCCTCCCTTCGGCGCCACCAGTCTGCAGAAGACACCCCTCTGCCACGACATCAAGATGGAGTATGGTGAAGAGTTGTATATTGAAATAGGGAACATCAACGACAACAACATAGGGAAGCTGACGGGAGACACGTTTGATGATATAGATGTTGTAGCTGGGGTCATTTTCAACGTGAGTGCAGTGACCCCATCAAATGTCTGGAATGTGGGGCCTTTGGACATATCGGAGCGAGATGTTCAGCAACGTGCAGGAATAATACGCATGACATGAAGAGATCTGCTACTCACAACTTCTTGGAGATTGACACGCCTTGGAATCCTATTATCAGTCATAACACAGGTGTTCTTTGGCACAGCCTTGTGGGTCGTGTAGAAAAAGGCTTGATGCCGACGCTGGACTTGCTGCATACAACCATCCTGGACCACTGAGTCCGGTGGTGATCGTTCAAGTATGCCGATTGGCAGACACTTCTTTCCTTCTTTGGAACAATGAATATGGCAGGAAATAACATCCTCATGGGCACCTCAATGCACCTTCCTAGTGGTAGTGTGGTCAACTGGAGATGATG
This sequence comes from Pontederia paniculata, assembly GCA_001647135.1. Classification (NCBI taxonomy): domain Eukaryota; kingdom Viridiplantae; phylum Streptophyta; class Magnoliopsida; order Commelinales; family Pontederiaceae; genus Pontederia; species Pontederia paniculata. The sequence continues at coordinate 6,215 of LTAE01006320.1, forward strand.
GACGATCAGATTCATGGACATGGACTCCCGAGCAGTTTTCAGTTAGTGCAGTATACCATCTGCTAGATGAGGATAATTGACTAGAGAATGATGACGACATGCGAGTTGATTGTAACATTATCTGGCAGCTGAAGGCTCCGCTTTGCATCAAATTCTTTGCATGGCTTTCAGACGACAACGACTACCGACCGGTAAAAACATATCTCGATGGGCACAGGAGATTGACATTTCATGCATCATGGGTGATGAGGCAGCTGAGGATTTTGATCATTTGTACTTTCAATGCACTGTGGCATGAGCAGTGTGTTGGCAGCTGGTTGTGACTGGATTCACACTACATCTAGCTTGAATTTTTGGAGGACTTCTAAAGCGGGGGACACCAAAAGCATACAATCATCTATGTAACGAAGCAGCGGCAAGCAACACCTTTTGCCTTCTTGTGGGCAATCCGGGCTCAAAGAAATGGGATTATTTTCAGAGGACAAAGAGGTTATGTAGAGAACATAATTTCAATGGCGCGACACTTGATCCGTTAATGACAAGAGAATGGACCACTATACATTGTATTAGAGTAGCTATGAAATACAAAATACATCAATAGAGATGAATGGTTGCATCTTTTGGCAATAATCCTTTTCATTCTCAAAAAAAAAAGAAAATGGCAACGTTAGTGAGGAATTTGGCACAACGGTGGACTGTGATTAAGGTAGTTGTAATGTTATAATCACATGTAATAGTTCATTCCATCAGTAAAACTGGATGGTTGCAACAATTGGCAACCATCCCTTCCTTTCTCAGAGAAAAATAACATATAAAAGAGCAATGAAAGCCCATCAAATATGTTTCTCATTGTGGTTCACCTTCATATTTTTCGTGGTCTATATCATGCGAGTTATAGTAGTCCTAGGGAATTTGTTTGGTGTCTCGGAGTTGTTATATTCCTATTAATGATTGCAACAGCTTTTATAGGATATGTACCACCTTGGGGTGAGATGAGCTTTTGGGAAGCTACAGTAATTACAAGCTTAGCTAGCGCCATACCTGTAGTAGGAGATACCAAATAATATATTATACATGAAATAATGTAAAATACTATACTTTTTTTTTAAAGGGAAAAGCGCGACTATACAAGTTGGTAGTCACCCGCATGTATTAATGTAAAAGACGGATGTAAAATACTATACTACCAAATAATATATTATACATGAAACAATGTAAAAATACTATACTTTTTTTTGAAAGGGAAAAGGGCGACTATACAAGTTGGTAGTCACCAGCATGTATTAATGTAAAAGACGGATGTAAAATACTATACTATAATGTAAAATACTACATTATAATGTAAAATACAATAATATACATGAAATAATGTAAAATACTATAATATATAATAATATTCTTTCATTTTATATATGTAATCTATTCATAAAATTAGTCATGCTCTGTAAAAGTTCTGATACCCCTCCGACCATACAGGTTGGAGGGGATTTTAAGTCTACACCACATTAAACAGGTGAAAGGCACTAGTTTTTTTTTAAGAGTGAAAATGATGACTAGCAAGCCAGTAGTCATCCAAGCGTCTCCATAATTTTGGAAAAAAAATACAAGCATTAAAGGAGGAAAATTGATGTTCTAGAGCATTTTACAAAAGATTGCCCCATTCCCGATATATGTTTTGGATTCAGTGCAAATATTGTAACTTTCTATGCCTCCTACAATTAGTTGGATATCAGATTGACGGTGGATGAAAAAAGACGTGATTCACTTAAAATAGACCTTCATAGAAGTGGTTCACTTAAAAGAATTTGATTCACTTAAAACCCTAAAATTTGTCGCTCTTCTAATCTCTTCTCTTCCTTCTGACGCCCTTGCTGCCAGAAAAAGAAATTATGTCTATTTCTCTCTCTATGCGACGCCCCAGGAAGAAAAGAGCCCCCTTCCACAAGCTCATCGACGACCTCTCGTCCGGCCCGATCTCGTTAAGCCCCCACTGCCCGGCACCTCATGAAGCCCCGCTCCCGCCCCTCCCTGTTTGCACGTATTTGTCACTTGTATTCCCTGAGAAAGTGTCGGAGGGATGCTAGCCCGGTGGCGAATGCCCTTGTTGCAGAATCCAGCGATGAGACGGATGACCACTGTTCTACAACCCCCTCCAGGAGCCAAGAGCATTGAAACCTAAAATATGATGCGATGGGTTGACCTTCATTGGACCACCACACGAGGGGTGTGTGGTTCGAAAAACGCCTCTACATAGCTTGAACATCTGCCAACTGATGTGCCTCGACCAGCTCGAGGGAGCCAAGAAAGCGATCTAGACTCAAGCATGTTGATCAGCGCTCCTCCAAGTGAATTTGCAATTTGTTGGTAGGAAGTCCACCAACAATAGAGATTAAATGAAGTCCCCAAACTCTCCCGCCGCAAGTCCCTCTTATGCCTCACGATCAAGCGATCATCAATATCCAAGTAACATTGAAATCCCCACCGACCAACCAACGTGTCCTAGGGAGGTGAGCGCGAATGATGAGAAGCTCCTCCCATAGTCTATCTCGTAAAACTGATGTGAGTGGGCCATAGACACATGACACGACTGCTGCCCATCCAATCTCCAACGGGCATGCACTGAAAAAGAAAACCTCATCCTCGAGGTTTCTATGACGTCAAACAGCTCCGGGAGCCATTCGATGATACAACCTCTTGATCGTCCAACAAATCCAAGGGTGACATTTCCTGAAAGCTAGGTCCATTCAATCTGATTCCATAGGCAATCACCACACTCATTGAGCTTGGTCTCTTTAAGCAGAACAACCTATGGCCTCCATGTGTGATAACTCTTATTTAATTTCATAATAACTATAATTTTTAGTACCATTATTATACTAGCAACTTTGTTAGTATTTGTCATTCGTACGACAAATCATATTTCGCCAAGTGGCACATTGAAATAACAAAACATAATTGTAAATAAATCCTATAAATTATATATATCATAATATATGCTTAGTTAATATTAAATAATGTTTATCAAGGATAAACCAATCTTGTTAAATATAAATATTTGATTGGACCACCGTTTTGTCCAATGATCAAAGAAATTGTCATAAGCTGGCAGCTTGCCACCTCATGTTTTAGATATTTTTTTACAACCGTCTTTCCTTCTCATAAAATCCTGTAAAAATTCATCAAGGTGCCATCTCCTCGTTGCTAAAGCCACAAAAAAATTTAGAAGATAATACCATCCGTGGAGGGAAAGAAAAATCCACAAGCGACGAACACTTCAGGTAAAATGTTTTGCCCTAGATTTATGTCATGGTTCATGATATGATTTGCATAATCATTTGTGATGTATATCCTAATTATGTAATGGAGGATAATATTGTGCAGAATTCTGATGGCATGCAACAAGATCTCAGTGGCTGAGATTTAGTTGGAGTTGATTTAGTTTCGGATTTGGAGAATCTGTTCTTTTAGTTTATTTTCTGTTAGGTTGCAAGAGTCTAGTTTTGATAAGGTTGTTAGTTAGTTTGTTGAGTCTTAGTTCTGAAACTTTATATTGTCTGGCTGTGGAGAGTTGTTTTTTTATCATCCCTTTAATAAAATTTCCAGTTCAGAAATTTTCTGAATTTTGAGTTCGTGTGCGCACATTCTTGACCTTGGATTATTTCGAAGGTGCTGGTGGATTCCTGTAATTTAATTAGTCGATATTCGTCCGTTTGAACCGGGACATCGACACCCTTGTTAGCAGATCTTTGTGGCAGGTCAAGGAATTTCGTTCTTCCGCTGCGTCAAGTGGTATCAGAGCCAGAACGAAGCCATGGGAGATGTTCCTACTCGGAGGGACCTTGAGGGACTTGAAGCAAAGGTGGATCGTTTGGCCACTGCAATTGAGACTTTATTACAGAATCAAAATAATGTCCCTATGCAGCCCCCAAATAATATTGTACCTAACAATCAACATATTCCCATTGTTCCAACCGAAAGTGACAGCGATGATGAAGTGGTGAATGAGCCAAGAAGACAGCAAGGCCAACACGACTTCAGGATGAAGATGGAGCTACCAAGCTTTAATGGTCATCTTCCAATTGAAGATTTTCTCGACTGGATTTCAGAGGTTGAACGTTCTATTGAACACATGAAAATTCCTGAATATGCAAGCAAAATTGGTGGCCTATCGGTTAAAAGGAGGTGCATCTGCCTGGTGGGAACAAGTCCAATCTACACGGCTGCAAAGAAACAAACAACCAGTGTGAAATTGGAGAAAGATGAAGAAGATGCTTTGGGATCGATACCTCCCCACTATTACCAACAAATTTTGTACCAGCAACTGCAAAATTGTCGACAAGGGGATGATTTGTGCGTGATTATACTGCTGAGTTTGATCGTTTGACCTCACACAACAACTTGGCCGAATTGCCACAACAGGTGGTTCAATTTCTGGATCGTCTGCGACCTATCATTAGGTATCGAGTGGAGATGCAAACTCCAAGCACCATGGCGACTTTAATCACATTAGCTGAGACAGCAGAGCGGCAATTGGAACGAAATATGCGAGCACCACCTCGTTCAAATGAGAACAAGCAGACAACCCTTCCCAACACAATGAGAAAAGCTCCAACTACTTCTAAGGCTAGCAAACCAGGAACTATTGATAACATAAGAAAAACAACAAATCCAAATGCAAGAATTAATTCTAGGTGGACCGCATATTTTCATCTCCATTAGGTGGGTATATGAATCTCCTCAGACTTCTGGTCAAATAAGGTGTCTACTGTTACATTTTAAGTTCAAGATCAACTCTTCTGTCTCCAGGAGCTCCATCCCGGCGGCACCACCCCAGCCACCGTCGGCATCGGGAACCCCACCCTGGTGGCGCCACCCACTGCCATCTCCAGCCATGCCGCCTCTCTTTTTCGGGGGGCCTACCCCGCCGGCGTTGGATCTCATCGCTAGGAGTAATGCGCCCTCAGCATCAGCACCTCCCTGGTGAATGGGAGACGTTCATCTGCCCCCTTCGGCTAGGACGAGGCTCCTTCTCAATGGTATGCTTCAAATGCCTCCGTCAAGGCCACCTAGCGAAGGACTGCACCAGATCTCCTCGATGCCGACGATGCGGCCAGAATGGTCACCGACAATTCACTTGCCGTATACCACCACCCACGAATCAAATCCCCGGGACGGCGAAAGAGAAGACCCGTATGACAACATCGGTGAAGGCTAGCAAATCCATCACAATGGGCCTATAGAATACCCCTTCAGCGCTGGCGACCCTGCAATGGTCGGCGACTACCCAAAGGAACACTCACTTTCTCCGGTCGTGCCTCGTGGGGGTAGCTTCAGGCCCGCTTCATGAACTATCCTCCACAAGATCGACCCTCCTCACCGTCCTCGGCGTCAGCTCGACGTTTCATCTGTCGCGCGTTGCTGATCATCTTTGCCTGCACCTCCCGGGGTCAAAACAACAAAAGGATGCACTGGTGAACACATCACTATCGCTGCTGGACGGCGGGGTCATTGCATGGCGGTCCTGGGAGCCCCGCGACGGCACCACGTTGGGGACAAGAACAACAACAACCGAGGTTGAGATACGTGGAATCCCGCTACATCTCATGATGACGAAATCGGTACAAAGTGTGGTCGGAGCTTTTGGTCACTTAATCTCAATGACAAATCCACCTCTGGGGTCGCCAAATATACGGTGCATTAGGGCTCTAGTTTGTCTCCCGCCAGGACGTCGGCCACCGTCGTCGGTCACGCTGTACTTCGAGGCTGAGTGCTTCGCCATCAGGATAAACACCCCAGAGAAGCGTCGGTGGTCTGAGATCGTCGCTGAAGCAGCCGCAGGAGAAGGAAGACAACCCCGCAACGGCTCGAGCAGTCTGACACCCAAGGAGACATACGGAAGTGCGGTGGGCGTGATACGTCAAGTGAAGGGTACATGGACAGTTGTCAACACACTAATTACCATTCAAAGCCATCAGCGAAATCAGAGCCATCCCCACTAGTTAGCCGCCTCCCGCACCTTGGTGGAACCACATGACCTAGTGCCAAGTGAGTCAAACCTAACCTCATCCAGCCTTCTGTACACCCATTAGCCATTCCCCCCAACCTAACACCACCGACCGCGCCTGAGCTCAACCACGACCCAACCATCTCCACCACTCCATTACCAACCCCTGAGCTCAACCACGACCCAACCAGCTCCACCACTCCATCACCAACCCCTAAGCCCAACCATGACCCAACCGGCTCCACCATCCATCACCAACCCTACCACCTGAACCCGTGCCTCAACCTGTGTCGAGCCCACCTCACATCGACCACAGCCTCACCGTCGCCCTTCCAGGATCAGGAGTGCAGAAACACTTCGCCCCATTGTCCGGCAGTACATGGCTTGGACATCCGTCAACTGGTGGGCCTCCATGAGCTCCAATGAGCCAAGGAAACAGTCTAATCTCAATCGGGCTGACGGTGACGCCGAGCTTCTCTAGGTGAATAAGCAGTTCGTTGGTGGGAGGTCCACCAGTGACTGCGATGCAATGAAATCCTGAAACTCCTCAGCTCCGATGTCTCTCCCTCGCCTCCTGATCGGTCGGTCTTCAATGTTAAGAGTAACATTGAAATCGCCGTCGATCAGCCACTGGACCTCTAGACAGTGAGAGCGGGCCCTACGGAGCTCCTCCTATAGTCCGCTCCTCAAGGATGCTGAGAGAGGGCCATAAACACGTGAGATGAGATACTGATGACCGTCTGCCTTCTATCGTGCAATCACTGATATGGAGAAACACTCTACCCAAGAGTCTGTAACCTCAAAAATGTCAAACCTCCAACCGACTATGCAGCCACAAGACCGGCTAACCGACCCAAGGGTGATCCAGTCGGTGAGTCTTGACCCGCCGATTTGGCTCCATGTCCGGTCATCGCACTCGGTGAGCTTCGTCTCGTGAAGTAAAACAACGTCAGGTCCCATGACTGTAGGTAGCGACCAAGGGACCTACGTCTCTCGGCCTCGCCGAGACCGCGCACGTTCCATGAGAGCACAATCATTGGGAGACACTAGTGTTCCCCAAGGTCATGGAATGTATGTCCATGACAGATTTTCGATTCCCTATCTCCTTTGGCGAACACACTCGGAAAGAAATAGCCTCTACTACAATCACCACCTCTTCATCGTTGTGACGCAACAGCAATGATGGGCCTGGTGTGACTTCTGTTGGGGATGGGCTGCCGACAACACATGGGGGCGGAGCAGTGAGTGGAGGCTCTTGTTCCTGAAGACTAAGGCGTCACCGATTGTAATTAAGGGATACACCTCAACTGATTGCTGCTCGAGTGCGACCTTCTGGTTTGAAGGTCATTGACTGATCCGCCAGTGGGGAAGGGAGGGGAGTGGCTGGTGTTGTGTGTGAGGTTGCAAGGCAAGGATGGGGTTCGGTAAAGTTGGGCTCAGGTTCGGTGGGATTAGGGTTGGCTTGAGGAGGGATGTGGTCAAGTTGGATGGGTTAGACTCATGCGCACCAGAGTTGGCGTCCAGGTTTGTGTCTAACTCAAGGTGGCTTGGCTCAGGACTCGACTCGGGTGTATTAGGCTCATTGAGATTGGGTTCAGGCCCGTTGGGTGCATCAGCTGGGTGGTGAGGAGGTCTGATGGGGTGTGGGCTGGTCTGGTGGGTGTGGTGAGACCCGATGTAGACTGAAGCTCAAAAGGTGTTGGTGTTGTTGGTATATTGATGGTAGGGGGCACATGTGTTCAGTGGTGTGGTTGGCAGCTAAGTTTTTCTTGAGGTGCTGAGGGGCTGACAGTTGTAGGTAAATGGGTGTGCCCTTGAGCTGGAACAGTCAAACCATGAGCAGAAGGTAATTAGACAGCTGCCATCCGAGGTTGTACGGGTGAGGCTTCTGCGGCAGCTTTGTCTTCCACCTCACGAGATCGACTGGTGCTCCTCCCTGCAATGGCGTGCGAGTTGCTGCCGCCGACGACACCGGCCCATATCTTCTTCATTAGAGGTGGTGAGCGTACTTGGATGGTGAACTGGTGGTTGCCGGCGCAAAGCACAACTGTTGGAGGAAGCCGAGATCCCGAGGAGGGTTCCACCATTGCCTTAATTGTGGATATCTCCGGCGACCCCAAGGCTGGAATCTCAATTAAGATAGCGCGGCCAAAAAGACCGGCGATGGCTGCAACGACCTCGTTACATCGCAAATGCAGAGGAATGCCTTCGAAGAGGACCGTTCGGATTGATGCTGGTTGCACTGAGGTTGCTCCGTCCGTCTCCATCCAAGGCCGCCAATTGATAGTGCCCTTCAACCTCAATTGGATGACGGAAGGCAGCGGCTGTCCTGGGCTTAGGCGGATTACGATGGAGCGTCGTGACAACGCGAACAGACATAACTGCGAGTGAGACCCTATCTCCGAGTGTACCGCCTCACGTACCATCTCTATGTCCGGTATGTCACATGAGGCCTCTCCGACCAAGCATGTGCGGAGGTATTCAATGTTCTGTTGGATCGTTGGCGACCAAGGGGCGAGGATAATTGGCTGCAGCATCATTTGTTGTTGATGAGGTGCAGTCGTTGATTCTTTTTTCCCTATTGGGGGCTTCTTCCCTGCCTTCTCCGGCAGGCGTTCCGGCGACGGTATCGAGCAGGTGAACTGCCGGTGCCCATTCTGTCCACAGATGATGCATTTCTCTGGCTCGGAACAGTTCTTCGCCAAATGCCCACGCCCACGACATTTGAAGCAAAGGATCTTCTATCGTCGTCGCCGGCTCCTTGAGCTGTAACCGCACCAACCATCTTCGAGTGCGTGGAGTTTCTTCTTCATTGTGCAACTATAGAGCAGGAGCTACAGGTGGCGACGGAGCACGGATGGGGAAGGAAGGGGAAGGAGAAAGAAGCGGTATGCAAAAGCGGCCAGGTGAGTGGAGAAGAGATCGGCGATCTAGGAGGCTGGCGATGGCTCCCCGTTGTAGACCGACGTCAAGCAAAGATGGGAGAGGGACTGGAGGCATCCTCGTCACCTCCCGTAGCACACTGCTCGACGACAGACGACACAGTGAGCGACCTTTGTAGGCCTGGCGTCGTTCACTCACAGATTCCAAAAGACGAGGGATGCCGAGAGAAAAGGAGGGAGGGAAGGAACGGTGGAGTGGGAGGTGTCGAGAGGGAGGAGAGAGGGAGGGAAGGAGCGGAGTAGTGGTAAAGGGGAAGGAAAGGTGGTGGTGCCGCCGAGGGGGACTCCCGACGACGTTAGGGCGCCCGACGAGTTTGCCGCGGGTGCCCTAGGAGTTCGCCGCGGCCGCGGCCGCGGCTCCGCATCTAGAGGAGGCAAATGCTATAAAGAACACTCTGGTACTATTTTTCNCCGCGGCTCCGCATCTAGAGGAGGCAAATGCTATAAAGAACACTCTGGTACTATTTTTCTTGGGGATGTTTTTTGTGGTGGTAATATCATCTTGTTATTGCTTTCCCACACCCACAGACATGATTATATGAGTCATGAATTAGTTAATTATAATTGTGTTATATGAGTTATAAGTATGCTTCACTTTAAAATTGTGTGGTTCATTGCTGTAGGAGTGTCATGGCTTGCAGCCTAGGAGTGGTCTATCGCCTCCTCGACGGTCGGCCGTTGTATGGCAAGCTCGTGATGATCGTCCTTTGCTCTAGGCGTCGATGGACAAGGCGCCGACCCCGCACAACAAAATGCCCTTGATGGCAAAGGAGATGACGCTGACCCCAAGTCGCCATCATCGGTGGAGGGCATTGGACATGCTAGTGAAGAGGTCGGAGGACGGGTTGTGGTGGCGCCACGCGGGCGTTGTCGGTGTTGGTAGTGAAGATTGGTCTCACCATTTGCTCGAGGCTCCATTGGTGCTTGGGTGGCTCAAGGATTTGGGTGTGAGTCAGGTTCAGGTGTGATGAAGATAAGGTCTAGGCTCGAATTGATGTAGATTTGGTTTGAGGTCCATTTAACCTGAGGGTGAGATTGGGTGGTGAAGCCATGTCTATGCAGGGTTCCTCTAGTGCTAACGGGTTTTGTTGGGTGAGGTCATGATGCCTTGGTGTGGGATTGGGTTGGGAGGATTCTTGGATTGGTGGGTTAGGTGGGTCACAAGTGTCGCCAGTGTGAGGTTGAGTTCGAGGAGGTGGCAATTGGGTGTGAGGGGGTGCAGAGTGCTCAACAAGTGTCCCTCCCTCCATACTCTTTCCCTGTTGCATGCTAGCTACCTCGCACCCACTTTTGATGGATATGATATAATCGTTGCGTGTAGACCTATTAGTGTCAGTGTCGGAGATTTGGTTGTTGTCGCGACCAACTCCGACCATATGCCTTGTCCGGCCACCTCACTGATCTTGACGAGGAATTTGTCTGCTCCAACACAAAGAGGCACCCGGTGGTCAGGGGAGAGAGTAGCAATTGCTTCAATGGTTGATATGTCTAGCGACCCAACGGGAGATATCACGATCGACATCATGTGGCCAAAAGTTCCGACAATCGAGTGCATTGTTTCTATCATCATGAAGTGTAGAGAGACGCCTTGGATTTGAATTTTGCAAGTTAAGGTCATCGTAGTTGGAGTGGCACCATCTATGGGGTTCCATGGACGCCAGATCAGGGTGGGCGAGAGGGAAAGAGGTAGCCAGAAGGACCTTTCGTTGTTGTTGGGGGCTCAGGATTAGCAAGCACAAGCGGTCCGATATGTGTGACAGATGACATGATGCACTAGCGTCGAGGATGATTATGAGCGAATGAAGGACAAATCTGTGGGTAGATTCGCGTTGCCGGATGATGCCACACCCATAAGACATGTCCGGATGAAGTCTGCGCTCGCTGTGTTACCGACGTCCATTGGATTAAGGCCAAGGGATTGGTCATCTCTCTCGCCGTTATCCTAGACGTGCACTGAAGAGGCGGCGACTTCTCCGGTGGAGCTCTTTTTTGACCTTCAACAGCTTCTCCAGCAGCCATTTTGTTTTTCACAAGGGTGATCTCTACTATCTTGCACCTGGACACTCAAACTGCAGATGACCTTCTCGCCCGAATCTCATGCAGCGAAGATGGCTTGTGCAAGATCTAGCATGGTGACCTCGATGTAAGCACTTGAAGCATATGTGGGCAACGAGATGTCTCGTTAGTTTGAGTGGTCGCCCATAGGCCTGTCACTCATCTCCTAGTTCACAGATTTGGAGGCACATCGTACAACTGATTTAGGCGGAGGAGAAAGGAGGGAAGTGAGAGGAGCTTGGAGCAGTGGGTGTGGAGAAGATCGCGAGGAGAGGAGCAAAGGGTAGGATGGTGTTGGCGCCACCGGGATGGAGCTCTCGATGACGTTAGGGCTGAAGGTCTAGAGAGGATGGCGATGAGAGGAGAGAATGGGAGGGTAGGACAGTGGTGGCGCCGCCGAGATGGAGCTCCCAGCGACATTAGGGCGCACGAGAAAGCCGCTCGCAATTGGTATCCATCATATACAGGTGATGAGCTTCCATTGTTCTTCTCTCGGTCATATCAACTGATTTTGCATATACAATTTGAAATGTTCTAAGGCTTCTGAATATTTTTATATATGTCTAGTACATGATAAAAAAAATCCAGCATATCCATCAGTACGCATTTTCCTCTCTTTAATAAATTGATTTCTTGTAAAAATTCTATCTTGTTGCATGAATATGGTGGATGCATTAACATTCTGGTTTTAAAATCGACATTGCATCAAGAATTAGATGGAACAATGGAATCATTTCCACTGCAACATCAATGAGCAGTTCATCAAAGAAACCTCTCACTTTCTCGTCTTGTCAAAGTAACATCTCTCTAAGGTCATCAAAGAAACAAGCCCGGCAGCGGGGCACTTCACAAAGGCAGACAAGAAGGGCTTGGCAACGCGGTGGCGGGCCTCCTAAGGCACGAGGATGGGGTAGCGGGTGCTCGCAAGCTGACGGGGCAGGGGGCCTTGGTGAGACCGAGTCGGATTAAAGGACATTGATGAACTTGCGGTGGGGTGCTTCCTTTCTTCCTGAAGGACCAAAGAGAGAGAATGGCCACAATTTTTTGTTTTTGCTTGTGGCGAGGGCTTTAGAGGAGATATTCTAGAAGCGTGACCAGGCTCTTTGAAGTGAACTGCTTTTGAAGCTGGTCTATTTTAAGTGAACCTCATCTTTTTCATCCATTGCCCAATGACTTGTAGGAGGTGCAGTAAGTTACTACCTCTTTACCTCTTTAAAGAGGTAGTATTTACGTTAGCATGTTTACAACATTGTCCAGGGTATATATGAACAACTTGCTATACATGAACGAGTGCTCTATATGAGCTCCAATTAAATGATAATTAACAAATATGATGACACAATTAGAATCAGCCCATACAACCACTATATCATGGACTAGATGAGAAGATTTGCTTCAAAAGGGAATACATGGATATTGTCATTGTCATACCCTCTAAAAATATTTGTAGTTGTCATAGTGTGGAACCAAGATGAGCAAAGGATGCACAGAAATTGACCCATTTTAATTAGGTACGAGGAATTGTAATATTTTTTTCTTTTTTGGGGAGGAATTGTAATAATTTAAGTTGAAGTTTTCCTCAACTTTGAAAATAAAATGTACAGTTTTGTTAACCTATACGCAAGTAAGATAGCTAAGAAGAATTGTAATACCTAATGTTGACATCAATAAAAAATTTGTCTTGCCAAGTGTTCATGATGGTAACTTACCTTCTTCCCTGTTTCCTTTTTGGTTCCATAAACACGAACTTTAGCCCCCGTTTCCTGGTTTTGTAGTTATCTGAGTCAATAATAGTTGCAAAAACTCTCTCTCAAAATATACTTGCAAAATCTAAGGTGTGAATACCACAAAAAACACAGTATTCGCCAAGTAATTCATACCTCTTCTAGTTGTCTCTGGGTATTGCTTGAAGGTCCCAATAGCAAAGCTATAAAATTACGTACTGGATGCACTTTAGACTGCAAATATGATGAAAAAGAAACATGAGGTCTCCAAAAAAAAGAAACAAGAGTTGGGATTATTCTAGACCTTTTTGTGTGGTAAGAAGATTACTTGGAACTATGATTTTAAGGAAAGAACACATCAAGCAAGACTTTAGGTTAAGAGAGAAACATGCCGCGAAGTTCAAGGGTGGTCATAACCTCCTTGCGTAACTAGATTCTATTTCCATCATGTATAATATCCTCAGGAGTCAGGATGTCATGTTTTCAGTTCATTTACAGGAACTAATAATAATGACAAAATTTCCAGTTCATGCTACATATATCTATAAATCCCGACAGGTTTTGGCCTTCACATAATTACACAACAAATACAAGGATCTAAATAATAGAGACAGCATGACTCAGAAACCAAACAATGCTTTATAAAAGTTCACTTACAGGAATAGGAATTTTTGTTTCTTTCAGCAATGGCGTGTAATCAGATGGTGCTTTATAAGAAGGATTGAGACATATTATTTCACCTTCAAACAAAAGATATATAATCTATAAGCATAAAAAGAATTTGTAAGGAGAACATTAGAGAAGTTACAGAAGGTACCTATTATTACCCGTCTTTCCAGTTCCAACAGTTCAAACGTCGTGGTCTGCAGATTAATGAGCTGTGGTATCAACCAAGAATTAGAATCAATGTTGAGAGATAGCAAAAACAGTGTAGGAAGATATCAGGTGAACCAGCTCAATAATATTTGATAAGCGTAAGAGATAGTAACAATCAAAGTTTAGCAAAATTTTGAAGTTAATGGAACAAACAGATATATTGATGATTAAAATGAGAAATTTACCTCACTGTTACTTGACTGGCTAGTAGATTTATTGTTTAAATCCTTGCTTGGAGATTGAGAGCCTAGGTTATCTTTCATATCCAAAGCTCTAGATTTCAGCTGCTGGGTTATTTGCTCCAATCGAGTCTGTTCAGTCATAATATCACTTAATGCCCCTGGAATTGAAGCTTCCTAGTGAGAAATTCAGAAGGAAAGTTCTAGCTATGTTCTTCCCACATTGAAATGGGAGTCTTCAAGTGACATATACACCACGAAGAACATCTTCTCATTGGAAAATCTAAGTCTATATTTTTTTTTACTACAACTCCCTTTGGAGAGTGGACAGTGCTTAGAACATATGAAATTCCGTTACATTTTGTTTTGATGGAGTGAAAATTTATGACTTTGATTAAACTAAGAGACAGAAGGATGTAGTACCCGATATGCCAAGGCTCTTCCTTTCCTCACTGCAGCATCTACAGTAAGATCAAGTCCCCATTTGGTTTTCCTCTGATCCTGTTCATTTGCATCTTCTTTAACAGTATTCCCTCCCATTTTCCCTACTCCACTTCGAAAGATTGGAACTAAGGAACCAGATAATTTATTTTTTGGTATGACAAATCCAGCTTTTGCCCCAAACATGGAGACCTTAGGTGTTGAAACCATAGATGGAGTTGGCATTAAATTTGTGGATTGCACATTTTGCGTTTCAGCTGAAGATGATGCATCAACTTTTGTAGTCATGTCCACCAATCTTCTAAAGGCCTCTGCTCAATGTTAGCTGAAGCCACAGTCGAGAGAGTCCATACATCAAGAAACAAATGATAAACACATAGCAGAACAACAAAGAGAGTATAAGCTTTACATAGATATCATAGAATAAACTACAATGGAAACATAAACAGGTTGATACTCGTTCTCGTAAGGTCACTTAAATAGTGTTATATTCAAGAAAGACTGCAATAATGACGATATTCTAGCATATCCTTATAACTGACCTAAGGATGGGATACATTCAAGCTTTTATATAAAGTTTTCTTTCATACGGTAAAATTGTATAAAGCTTTCTTTGATGATTAAATGAAAAATGAGGTCGCACGGAATGGAACTCCAATCAGTGTTGGCATAAGATAATAACTCAAAAGCACATGATTGAGTAAAATGACTAACTTTGTCTTCCAAACAGTCAGGTGACACGTTGAAGGAATGCAGAATGTCTAGTTGTTGCCAATATCTTGATATCTACAGTGTACCGCATCAGCTTAAACCTTATTTCATGACAAGATCATATATCTTGAACCGGATTTTCTCCGTAGGATCACTCATTTCTCAACAATTTAATAAATAACAGCTAAAAATCTGCTGAAACGGAAATACACATAAATGCGGATCACAGAAGCATCATTGTTCTATGAGCGAATTCTAACATATATCAAAAGAAAGAATTTACCATTCAGAATTCAGAGAATGTTAAAAAATCGTCTGCGTGCAAGGAAACCTCAATTGTGATTAACCTAATGGTTGAAATTGACAATATAAGAAACAAGATCCGATGAGAAGGGAGAAGAAATGAAGAAAAGGACGAACTTCCACGGGTGCTGGCGCGGCGACGGCTTCCCCAACGGACGTTTGCGGTAGAGCAGCAGTGTGTGCAGATAGAACCCTAATAACTTCGTTCCAGTTCCAGTGCAACGAGCGACGGTCCAATTAATCCCCTTGCGTAAAAGTTCGACCATATCATCTTTGGGGTTTTATTTTTGGACCGGGCCGAATTGCTGTGGTTTATAACTTTCATTTTCATTATTCTTTTTTTTTTCATCTTCCTCTTTGGCCATTTATATCTATCTATTCCCTCCTTTTGCTATGGCAAACTTTTTATTTAGGTTTGTAAGTAAAAAAAAAAGTAGAAAATTGATCCGTCCTGCCATAAATTTTTTAAAACTTTCAAATTCGAAAAAAAATTAAGTGACTTTTAATTTTAAAACATCACCTGAGAAACATGACGGTGAACTACACAATTAAAACTTTCTAAATATGTAACGATCCCTTCAGTTGCAACAAAAGAAAGATGAAGATAAATAAAATAAATGGAGCTGTTAGGATGAGAAAATAATAATAACCAACACCTTATGTAACATAAAAAAAATTCATAAAATAAAATTAAAAAGAATAAAAAAATGGTAAAATAAGATGGCTAGCATTCTTCTGCAAGCTTTGACATTTACTGATCCCAATGGAGACATTGAGATTTGTGATGTTCTGTGCCAACTATCGTCGATCAGGGACTTTCCTAGCCGACGCCACAACCACCCATCTTTGGGAGACTCCCTCCCAAAGCTGCCACCAAAGGAAGATGAGCATTCAGGAGATTGGCAACTGGTGCGATACCGACGTTCTAGCCAGCATCGACACCAAACGAAGAGGAAGCAAATGCAAGGCTATAGGTGTCGGAATTGGGTCATCTTCAAAAAGACTATTGGGACCCAATCAAATGCCTCGAGTGTGGTGGCCTAGGACATATCCGATCACGATGTCCTACTGGCAGTTCACCTTTCACCATCCTTCCAACCACACAAGAGCGAAGAATGTTAAGGTTCTGCTTGATCATTGGACCCCATGGAGAAGTCGGCAATAATCTGTGTAGCACGGTTGTCTAGTTCATCAATATTAATATGGATCTCTTTTGTAAAGGGGTTGGAGAGGAGGATCGACACACTGCTTAGGTTTGAGAATGGTGGAATCATGTCATGTAAGCGATGGTCGACGGCTGAAGGCGGCAAGCCATCACCGAGATCGATCTCATCCATCTCCATTTTGGGTGTTCCTTTACACCTTCGGTGCACGAAAGTGATTGGGAAGGTGGTTTCACCCTTTTCCATGCTTCTTGGTGTTTCCTTCCCATCCCTTGACGTCGGCGATGTTTCTGAAATTCATGCAGAAATATCATTCAACATAGGGCAAGTGGGCCTGCTTGGAAAAGTTCTGTTGGGAAGTGGTGGATTCTCTTATGAGGTTTCCTTCCTTGTAACAAATAAACAAATGAGCCATAGATCATGGTGTGATGTGATGACTAGGAATGTGAGTCCAACGCCAGAGAAGATAATGCATCAGCGGCCGGTGCCGGAGAAGACAATGCAACAGTGGCACCCGAAAAATATGTCGAAGATTGGGGCCATTTTGGAGATGCGATTCTAATTCCATGTAATACGCCACCAGCAAGATATGCCTTAGTAACCCCTTTGATGGTGCATACATCCAAGAGCAAGAAACTAGTTTTTCACCAACAGAAAATGACATATTAATCCCTTTGATGGTGTAGTCACCTGTCAAAAAATCAGGAAACATCAGGAGCAAGGAAATGAGCAAGAAGAAATTGGAGTTCGGATGTCGCCAGCCACAAACATTCCAAATAAGGAGAGTGAATGTTAAAGGAAAGGAAAGGAAGCTATGACAGATATGGATTATGTGGATTCATGTGATGAATCACTAGATACCATTGATTCTGATGTATGGTAATACACTCCATACACGTGTGTCAATCTAGGATCAGAGAATCAATTTGGGCTTATGGTGATTCTTGGGAAAAATCAGTGGACTCGGGGATGGGTCCCTCTCAACCAAACCCAGATGCAGCTGTGGGTGAGACCACACTAGAGGAGATTGAATATTAAAATGTGGTATGTGAAACTCCAGTGGCAAATATGGAGCCAGTTGACTCCCCTTCTACAATGCATCAAATGATTGTTCGACAAGAGGAAGAGAAGGATGAAAATTTGGCACAAGATGTTGTTAGATTATTAAAGACAGAAGTAATAGCCAACATAATTAAAGTCAAAAGAAGGCGGGGAAGAATAAACTGAAGGTGTAGGAACCCTGGGTGTCCTCACAAGATCAATGGAGACAGGGGGTCTTATGATATCCGAATGAACGTAATAACTTGGAACGTAAGGGGTTTGGGCGATACGGAAAGAAGACCATCTCTCGGCAGATATCTAAAGATGTGGGGTGTGACGTGGCACTGTTACAAGAGACTAAACTAACATGTTGTGATCAACAAGTATGGCACCATATTGGTGGGGACATTCTGAATGAATTTGAAGTTCTAAATGCGATTGGGCGGTCAGAGGGATGTTTAATTGATGGTGGGAGGAAGTGTTTAAAAAAGAGACAGTCCATACGGCTTCGCATTCAATTTTTGTCCTTCTTTCCCAAAGGATGAATGGAGCAAGAGTCTTGGTTTCGTGTGTATATGGCCCTCAAAATGAAGAAAGAAGGCAGGAGTGTGGTTAAGATGTCATCAATTCGTATAGCTCTTGGATTAACTGTCAGTAAGAACTTAGAAGTTGAACAACTTGATGTCAAGACAACTTTTCTCCATGGTGACTTGGAAGAAGAAATTTACATGGAGCAGCCAGAAGAGTTCCAGGTGAACGACAAGGAACATCTAGTATATAAATTATAGAAAAGCTTATATGGACTCAAACAAGCATCACGTCAGTGGTACATGAAGTTTGAGTCATTCATGATGCAGCGATGATACAATAAGACAAATACAGGTCATTGTGTCTTCGTGAAGTATTTTTCACATGATAATTTTATCATTCTATTGTTACATGTTGATGACATGCTTATTGTAGGTCGTGACAAAAGCAAGATTGTCAAACTGAAACAGGAGCTGAGTAAATGCTTTTTCATGAAAGACCTAGAAGCAGCAAAGCACATCCTTGATATGAGAATCACTCGTGTTAAAGAGCAATTCAAATTATGATTATCCCAAGAGAAGTACATTGAGAAAGTTTTGGAGAGATTTAATATGAAGAATGCAAAAGCAGTTTCATCGCCACTTGCAAGTCACTTAAAGTTGAGTTCTAGACAATGTCCTACAAGCAATGCTGAGAAAAAGAAGATGAAGATGTACCATATGCATCTGTAGTTGGTAGTCTGATGTATGCAATGGTTTGCACAAGGTCAGACATAACATATCCAGTTGGTGTGGTCAGTCGATTCCTATCAAATCCTTATAGAGAGCATTAATATGCAGTTAAGTGGATTCCCAAATATCTTCAAGGCACTTATAAAGTTTGTTTATGTTTTGATGACTCTGATCTAGTACTAGAAGACTATACTTTTGAATTTAGGATCTCGAGATTGTTTTTATGATCACAAATTTGTAAGGAAACTTAGTTTGAACTGATGAACTTGTTGACCTGATTTCTGAAATAGGATAATCAGGTTCAGAGTTTGAGCGGTCGACCAAAGATATAGAGAGGACGACCGAAGAGAAGGGTTTAACAGGAGAGGTCGTCCGATGATGAGTAGTGGGCGATCGAAGGTATCACCCTCAAAACAAAAAGGATGGAGAACGTGCGGTCCAAGGAGAAGTGAATGCCCAGTGAAGACTTAGTCGAAGAAAGGTCTTGGCTAAGCAGAGGGGAGATAGTCAGAAGTTGAAGAGTAGACGACCAAAGATCTGAGGATGAAGGCAATGGACGTCCAAAGGGCTCAGGGTGGAGACAGTGGACGACCAGAAGATTGCCAAGGCTGGAGTGGACGTCCGAAGGCTCTAGTGTAAAAGCTGTGGACGACCAAAAGTGATGGAGGCTGGAGAACGGACGACCGCAGGATGGGCAGACGACCAATGGTGTGTCAGAGGTCATCCGAAGGCTGAAAAGACAAAGCAACGGTCAATCAGGATATCTGATAGAAGAAGGAATGGACGTCC
>LTAE01006321.1:21992-40508 GCA_001647135.1 Pontederia paniculata
GGGTGGGGTGGTTTGGGTGGCGGAGGGAGTGAGGCGCTACTCTGTTCCATTCCGATTGTTTGCAATTTGAGTAGCCCGTCAATTTATTCATTGATATCTTTATAGTTTATGTTATTCAATTTATTTATTTGTATGGTTTAAAGTTTTAACTTAGTAATTGGAAGTCTTTTTTATCTTTTCTAAGAACTTCGAAAAAGAATATAGTCAAGTAATGCTAATATTATGTTCATTCCTTATTAAACATACATACTACCATTAATCATCAACTATGATGGGGATAGAGCAGCTTTCTGTCGTCTATAATATATATATGTAAAAATATATATGCTATATTTAAAAATCCTCATGTTAAGAATGCAACTGGCCAAAACCTCTTATTTTAGTTTAGATATAAAACTAGTGAGTCATCCATGCACCTACTTTTTGTTCCACACGGATAAAAATAACTATATGATTATCTAATTGAAAAAATAGAAAACTTTATGATCATCCAACATCGACCTCTGTCTTGAATTATAATCGTCAATGAGAACAGCATATCCATTCTAGTGGCACACCCTCTTAATCATTAATACATTATTTTTTTTTTTGTGACTCAAATTCTTTGGTTGGCTTGGTTGTATCATGTTTTTTTATGAAATTCATGCATATTGCAATTTTACAGATCAACTTTACTTCAAGTGATTGGAAATTTGATTCTTATCTTGGAGTTTAAAAAATTATCTGTGATCTCTCTTATTTCCAAATGGTTCTTTAATCTTTACCTTACATATTTTTATAAATAATTTGGAAAATTTAATATAAGAGTTTTCTTTTTTTAAGCTCTAGCCTAAAATAAATTCAGAGAGAAAATGAATTTCTAGATAAAGGAACTATGAGAAGTAATTTCCTCTTTCCATTTAGTACGTGGGCAACTTAAATTTAATAGCTTCATTGTTTTATTTTATATGTCATGTGAGAATAGTACGAGAAAGGAAAATATTCTTTATTATTATTTTATTTTTGGTAAGAAGCACTTTCTCCCATATTCTTACCATTTTTTATTAGTTAAAACATTTTTTTCTGTCGATGAGAAGTTCCTTTCATTATCAAGCACAAGAAAGTGGCAAAATAATATTGTTTTAAAGCATGAAAGCACAATACAAAATCAAATACTATTACCAATAGGAAGATCTTTACTGAGATTATTGTTTGTCCAGAGGAATGTGTATACGTATTTATTTGTTACTGGATCCAATATAGATTTACACACCCATTTTATGCCTTCCAGAATGCAACTTTATAATAAGAATATGTGACGTTAAAGAAAAGCGTAAAAGAATTGCATCATGATTTAGACATCTACATTATGTAACGTCTCAAATAGACAGGTGTTATTGATAACTTATTTGTTTAGTTTCCAATGCAAAAACAGTTTTTTCATGAAAGACAGATCTTTGCCTTTGATGGCTAATACTTTATATATGCGAAAGCAAAAATTCCAGCTAAAAATATTTTGTTACAGAGGCCCTGAGGAAGGTCCTATGCGCAAAGTAAAAGTATCAGCAAAGAAAATACATCCTAAGTTTGCTAAGAAATCCGCAGCAGAATTAACTTCTCGATATACATAGTTCACTGCAAAAGAGTTTAAACTATCAAAAGCATCCCAGCAGTCATTCACAACATTTGAGATATAACCTACAATTATAGTAGTTCCGCCAAACAATGTTTAAGCCTTGAACCTCTAACAAGTTTGTAGAGATAATAAATCCAATTCGACAGTTGGATATCAACATGATCCAAAATATCAATTCAAATGAAACAATTCGTCTTGATATACATGGTTTATTGCAAAAGAGTTTAAAATGCAATTATAGTACTTCTATCAAACAATGTTTAAGCCTTGAACCTCTAACAAGTTTGGAGAGAATATATCCAATTCGATAATTGGATCCTAACATGATCCAAAATATCAATTCAGATGAAACA
This sequence comes from Pontederia paniculata, assembly GCA_001647135.1. Lineage (NCBI taxonomy): Eukaryota > Viridiplantae > Streptophyta > Magnoliopsida > Commelinales > Pontederiaceae > Pontederia > Pontederia paniculata. The sequence goes on from LTAE01006321.1 coordinate 23,961, forward strand.
ATTCGTGTAATAGTCCAGCTAAAAAATTGATATACAATCAATTTGTGTGATAATTCAGTTTCATTATACATGGAGAAGCAATTTGATTACTTTATGTATTTATATGTCTATGACAACCTTTTCCTCCAATTGATTAAATGGATAACTGGGGCCTGATCAGCATAAACTGATCTTCCATCTTTTGTCCGGAACTGATATTTCCATGTTGGGCCCAGAAACCAAGATACTGCTGCTCCACCTAGCAACCCACCAAACTGAAATGACATGCACAAATGTTGTCAAATTGTGGTACCATATGCTTGAGATATAAATTAACATGCGAGTTTGTGGAACTTACATGACCCCAATTGTCAATGCCCCTAGAGAGAAATCCAATAGCCTGCCGAAGATTCGATCACCATAAATGTGGCAAAGAAGCAAGGAACAAAGACTTGTAACAGAAAGTTATGTTTACCATGTTTAAAGCAATAACATGTGCAACATGCAGCAAATCATTCTTTCCATTGGCAATTAGCTTTCGATGTCTCAAAATAAACACCGCAAATGAGCCAACCTGACAATGCATGTACAAGTACCAAAGTACATAAATCAGACAATAAGACAAAAAAAAGGACTGAAATACAAATGTAAAAAGAAAAATATAATATTGAAATAATTAAGACAGAAGTGTAGGCCAAAGAGTTGGTAGAGGCAAAGTAGGATCTGCCGCTTGAAGAGGTTAACAAAAGCATAATATTAAAAGTATCATTATGATAACTGGACAATTTCAGAAGCACAAGCTACAAAATAAGTTGTTGGTAATAACAGACATCAATGTTACAACTAATTGTTTCTTTATGAGAAGGTACACCTAATCCTACTATACCATCTCAAAAGATATTAATCATCATTAAGGTTGCCAAGACCCACCAATAGAGAATCTACATTGTATATCAGATGCCATATTTAAAAAAATGTACTCTTAATAAGTTCTATGTATGATGGACAAGGTCGCATAACTGAAATCATCAATCAAAGAACAAAGTTTTAATTTACCAATTTGGAGTTATATGGCTAAGACGGGTAACCACCTAGAAGCTATAGCTTTCTATCCAAAGCAAACCACCTAATGAAGAATAAAACAATGAATAACTCCAAAACAATGATGCTGTCCTGCTGAATATGTGAGTTTTTAAAGAATTGTCAGTTTTTTTTTAGAGTAAAAAGGATGACCCCCGATAGAGCGGTTGTCATCCATGTCTATATATCTATGAAAAGGTCATGTACAAGTAAACGCTCTCGAAGAGAGAGCGACAAAAAAGGCGAGAGAACCGAGGATAAGAAGCCTCCTACACAAAACCCCACTCCTGAAGGAGAAAAGAAATATGGTGTACAACGGTCTCAACCTGACACCTCTCCCTATAAAAAATGATCCGGTTACGCTGGAGCCAAATGGCCCAGGAACCTGCCAAGAACGTCGCCAGTAGTGGTCTCCACCCCTTTAGTGCTGGATAAAAATTGTTTATGCAAATATTTAGTGCTTGTATTACTCTGCATATATTCTAGATCTCCTTGAAGCTATTTTGTAGCTTGTGTTGTTATACAGTGGAATGCATTGATAGACTAGGTTACCATCTGGTCCAAAGACATCCAATGATATGCGCAATCTAGGGATGCTACTAACTTGGCTAGATTACCATCTTCTAGAACAGTGATGAAGAGGAAATAATGACATCCATTTTTAATTTAGGACAGTATTTGCATAACACACTTTTAGAAATACATAAAGATGAAATTTCATGGAAGGATAGTAACGTATTCAAATATAACATTTTAGAGAAACATGCTTACTAGTCCAAATATGGCACCAGATGCACCAACAGCAGGAGACCGGCAAAATTTGTAACTCATCACTGAACCTAGTTCCCTTGAAAGTTTTGTGTCAGGCGTTCAATCAAAGTGTTTGCTTAGCTCTATAAACTTGAAAGCTCTATCTCTAAATAAGCTAATTTGATTTCCTTACTTGCTATCGCTGAAGTGAAGTAAATTGCAAGAAAGCGTCTAGGTCCACTGAGTTGCTCCACAGAGGGACCAATGGAGTTCAAAGAGTAACAATTGATCTACAAAAAAAAATTTAACATGTATAATATGTTTTGCATATCTTGACAAAGAGACAGGCTATGATGGACGAACCATAAGGTGCCCGATATTAGCATGCAGAAAAGATGATGTTGCCAATCTCCATAATTGTCCTTGATCAATGAGGCTATTTACCTGTGGAGAAAAAAAGTTAGAAAAGGAGTAAAACATTTCTGAAAATCAATAATATTCATGTCATAGTTCCAACCTTTGCTCCCCAAATAAGCAACTTTCCTTGCGTTGCAATCTGAGCTGCATATGCCCTGAAAAAAATCAGGAATGTAATTTGGAATACTCAGATACACTTTAAATAGAAAATTCAAGAATATGACAACATGTATAACAACAAACAAAGAGAATCACTAAAATTGTGTTAACAGGATACATCCCCAAAGAGAATCACTGAAAAAGTGTCAACAGGATACGTCCCTTTACTTAGCACAGCAAGTTCAAGGTAATATTAACAAATTTTGATTTTTCTCTCGATATTGAAATAGAAGCAATGTGGTCAAAGGGCAAAAGAGGAGTAATTTTCATCATTGATCTCCTAACTTTAGACTAATCCCATAATGGTCCCCCAACTTCACTTTGTAATAAACTCATCCTTGAACTTATACTTTATAACAAAATGGTCCCCCTAATTGGTAATAGCAGACATGGATGCCATGTGCGACCTATAATGATTATTAAATATAAAATATATTAAAACTATATATATCTATATAACTTATTAAAATAATTTAAAAAAAGGAGAAGGGGGCCGATGCCCCCCCCCCTCTCACAGCCCGTCGAAAGAGAGGGGGAGGAGCAGCTCTCTCGCTAGAGAGAGGTGGAGGGAGGGGCCACTGCCCTCCTCCCCCTTCACCTCTCACAGAAGAGAGTAACTGTCTCTTGTCTCATCGGAAGAGAGGGGAAGGGGGGAACTACCCCTCTCTCCACCTCTCTCCAGCGAGAGCTGCCCCCTCCCTCTCCTTCGCTCTTTTTTCATTTATTATAACATCATATACACAAATGTATATATTTATTTAAAAAGTTAATTATCATTACAAGTGATATGTTGCGTCCACATCAGTAAGTAACCTGAAAACCTACTATTACCAGTTAGGGGGACTATTTTGTTACAAAATATAAGTTTTGAGGATGAGTTTGTTAAAAAGTAAAGTTGGGGACCAATATGGGATTGGAGTAAAGTTAGTGGACCAATGGTGAAAATTACTCGGCAAAAGAGAAAGTAAAAGAAAATAATGTCTTCAAGATCCCATTTCAATTACAGAGCTGTTTCCAAAGGAGCTTTCCGTCCGATGCATTCCCTAAAGATGAATTCATGTTACTTGTAACAACATCTTCATCTTGTAATGATTTCTAATCAATGAAAGTGAACATAGTTGTTCTTTCTTTCTAAATATAGTAACTTCTTAGGACATTGAGATAGATATGGCTTAACTAAAATCTACATAGATCATGTGAATTACTCCTAATCAAGTAAACCTTTCAAAATGCTTGAAAGTCTTGGCTACGAAAAAGGAAGGACAAGCCAACTACACGTCACTACCAATTATGGGACTTTCTTGTGCGACTCATTGTTACATGTACAGAGTACATTCTGTTTGATTCTGTCCTAATGTTAGAAAATCATGTTCTGCTTATGTCTCTTTTCAGGTGAAGCAAACATAGGCAGAGATTTTCGTTTTAACAGTATATTGCAGAAACACAAAAAAATCAGAAGGAATGGCCATCAAAACCCAGTCAAGTATATATATCCTTACTGAGGATCAAAATTAAAACAAGAAAAATATACTACTTATATGAATGCTCTCCAAAATTATTTCCTTAATCCAATATTTCAATCTAATAGTTAAACTTCTCTTCCTCTCAAAAAAAGTTAAGGAGGCGAATAATAAATACATAAGAGAAAACAATAACAAACAATAGCAATTTCTAACAAGGTTACGAAGTTTGAGAGTGTATGCATATTTGTTTAATGCTTCGTATTCCAATCTTGAACTCATAAAGTTACAGACCAAATTAACTTAACTAATACCCTAATACAAAATAAATGTTTTCAAGATGACTGAAGACCACAAACATGTCTGCAACAAGTCCATATTTAACAAATTCGAATTAACAACATTTAGTTAGTACGCAGCTAATGAGAAACAAGTAATAAGAAAACATATTAAAAATAGTAAAGCTAAGTAACTAAAGCTGACATTCAAGTCATGATTATCAAACAAACAAATGTAATTATTGATTAATGACATCCAACTAAATTGGTTTGGTTGTTAGCTACTGAATGCTGTAAACTCATAACGAAAGTTGCAAAACTGGAGTCATGTACACAAATTTATCCTATTATATGTTGATTCTAAGATAAACGTTGATCAAACAGAATAACTTCACCAAATTCACGGAATTAGAGCCAAATGCAAAGCCACTTTCAGAAAAAATACTAGAATTGATGAAGAACATCAAATGTTCGCAATAAAAGGTCGCTTAAAGAATGGGCCTTAACTCATCTGGAGCTAGATGGCGATAACAATGAGCAAAGAGGGAGGAGGGAGGGAGATCATGCGATGATGAGTAGGTGGCAAGAAAACAGGTGGCACCATGAACATATAGCCCCAATATTCTTCTAAGTTTTTATGACGGACATAGGATTCACAGTTCCGACCCAAATCACACAAATTCTATTGACCTTAACGAGTTTAACATGTTAACTCACCACCCAAAATGAGTTAAATGCATCTTTTTTTTTTTAATCATATTTAACTTAAGGTGAACTCTTGAACATAAGAGTTTTAATCTTGGTTTCTAATGTTGACTGAAGCATCTACTTAACTCAGATACTTGTTTCAGACATAATTCATATTGGCATTGAGTTTGCAATGTCTAGGTTCAATGACTTTAAGAGAAAATGCTGGACAAACTTTGCATTACCAAGGCCCAAGGATGGGAACTGACTTTTTTCTTTCAAAATTGTGTTTGATTAATACACAAATGGAAAACTCATTTTCAAGTTTATATTTGAAAAACCTACTTAGAAAAAAACAATTATATGGTGTGGTACTTACGAAAGAAAGCTGTTGCGGATGTATTGTCATAAATGTAAACACAAATGTAGAGTATCAGGATGCAGAAATTCTTGCCTGAATAACCCTGGGCTAATGACTTGCCCAAGTGCTGACACAGTTATTACTGTGTCATACTAGCGTTCACCCACTCAAAAAAGAAAAAAAAAACTAGCATTTGACTGATATGAATACATTGAAAAGTGACTTGATTTAGTATGTACTGGAAACAGGATTCTAGAAAAGGAACTCTAGACATTATGAAATACTTGGTAATTACCAATTCTGAATATCCTCAATAAAGAATAGCCTATTAGCATGACAAGAGTGTTTGATAAATAATTAGTAGATTACTATTCCGAGATCATTACTCTCCATGATACTATACTGGTTTCAAGCCTACATCTCAATTCAAACTTGCATCCCATAGTGCATATTCCTGTTCTCAGGATTTGACATATCAGCATTGAGTGCCCAATTTGTTTCTTCTCTCTCTTACTTAGTATCAGTGCAATACACATCGCACGCGGCCAGACATAGCAGGCTTAAGACACGAAAAGGTCACAAGACACATATATGGAGGAAGGAATTAGGGGAAGGAACTCTCATGTGTGCAATGGATATTTTATAAAATAGGGGTACTCACAAGACATTTAATGCAAGAAGCACATTTGTCCAAAGCCTTCGATCAAAAGGCTTCTTTTGCGAACTCCCAAACTGTAAATTATGTTTCGGTCCGAATCCCATATCATCTCCCTTCACACCAGAGAAAGAAAACCAAGACGAGCACGCCGCTGCCGAGAGAATCCCGGAAACTGCTTCGGAGTCGAGCAATTTCTTCAAAGAAAACACTTCTCCACCTAAGTTGTCACCAACATTGCAACTTTCCTGAGAGATACGAGTAAGGATCAAAATCTCGCGGAAGGTTAAAAAAAGTTGGCATCTAACTAAAATTGAGACCGAGGTAAATACGCAGGAGGAGGGGGGAAGCAGGAGGAGGACGCGGAGGTGCGCGGCGCAGCGGTCTCGCAACTGTCCGGCGACGTGCCGCATGGAGGACGAGAAGGAGAAGGAAGAGGAGGCGATAACACCGGCGACGAGGTGGGGCCGCGCCGCTCCTCCTCCTCCTCCTCCTCCTCGGAAGGAACCATCGAAGGCCGGAAACCAGGGATGCGGAAAGAAGGAAGCCATGAGATGGAGCTCCGGCGACGAATAGAACTTGTTGCCTTTAATTTCACGCTTCCGCACCACCCTCTGAAAGGCCCAAGCGGGTGAGATGAATTGGGTGTAATAATGGGTCTCATTCGTGGTCTCTTCGGCTTGAGAGCCATATAATTCTTTTTCGATATAAGCCAAAATATAAGATACTTTTTTTTTCCTTTTGTGGGTCGATAAAATATAAGATACGTTGGTGAGTACATTACGGCAGTTATCTTTGCTCTTTTGACCACGAATTGCAAAGGTTGGTTCCATATGTTTACCATCACTTTATGACCGTGCCCTTTGGGCTACAGGTATGAGTAAGACTTCGAGTCCTCTTCCTACGACAACATGTTAACTTCTCGTGTCGTCTCGTATTAGAGGGTCACTGGTCGCGTCAGTTCCCACTCGCCGGCGTCTGCCGCCGTCTCCGCACCCACCACCCGTTCGACGTCAGAATTCCCGCCGTGGCTGCTTCTTGCATTCCCTTCTTCCATCGCCTCCTCCTCCTCCTTCTCTTGGCCGCAGCCGCCTTTACCGCCGAAGAAGAATCCTGGATTTGATCGCCTGTAGCAATACCTTCCCATCCTCACGGCTCACTCATTGCCGCAATACTCATTGGCCGTCTCCTTTCTCCGTTCCGAAGCAATATCCATTGACCTTTACGTCGAAACCCTCGTGTTCATCTCCGGCAAACTTCTGCTTCTCCTCTGCTGACCGTGCTCCTCCTTTCGTCTTCCTGAACTCTTACATGGACTCGGTCCCCGTGCAGTGGCTTCCGATGCACATGGAGCGCGTCACACCTACTCCGACTGTAAGCTACTTTCGAAGGTTCACATTTCCTGTTCAGTTCCAGCTTATAGTGTTATCTTCTTGTGAATTTTGTTTGTGAGGAATTGTTTCTGCTAATTTCTTCAGCAAAAATGGGGATATATGCAATTCTTACATGTATACAATCACATTGTCATAATGATTACCATGACAATAATTTTATTACTGAGATTACAACGTGCAGCTCATTTAAGATGGTATTTGAAGCTTTGTTTAAAACATGCAGAAGTTTTTAGTTGTGTTCTCTTTCTTTCTTATAAGCAAATTCAGTTTTATTAGGGTGCTTAAACTTGAAGGTTTTGGAAAAAAAATTATTGCAGCAGGCCCAAGTAATATATCGAGATCAAGAACTTTACCTATATCTTGCATGCCTGGATCTTTACCTGATCATTCGATGTTTATGTTTCAAATAAATTGAGGATTTAGGACTTGTTCTCCGTAAGTGTAAGAATAATCAAACTAATACTCTGTGAGTTAATCTAATCAGTAGAACATATATCTTAGGCGTTGATTGAACTTCGTTTTACCTTTTCATATTAAGCTAATTAGAATTATTTGCATACTGTAATTTGGAGCATTTTCTCATAATTTACTAAGACACTGGGATTGCGGAAGATGGGCATAAGCAGGCGGCAACGTCGATGAGCTGAGGTTACTCCACCAGGAACCTTGGAATGTACCAACAATGTTGGTTTGCGAGTCGTCCGATTCAAATTGATAAGAAAAGTAATTGCTTTGAAATCCACCAAAGGCATTGTGAATTCATACGATAAAGGAACACGAGGCTAAAAGGAGTTTCATAAAAAGGAAAATAATCAAAATCTAATTTTGCCATTATAAAAAGGATTTCTATAAACAGAGTTTGACTACAGCTAAAAGACCTAAAATAACTAACAAAACATTCTAAGATGAAAAAAATATTAGATAACTACTATGAACTAAGAGAATCTTTGTAAACTAACAACATTATGTGCTACATCATATGGATTTTCTTTTAAGATCTTGCTTATTGAACTTTGCGCTATGACACCAAGTGCTTGAATTTTCTCTGTTTGAAAGAAGAAAAACATATGAAGAGGCCATAACACCAAAGGTCATTTGTTTCTCATGTTTATCATACATTACTGACATAAACACTGTTATTAAATGTTGTTTGACTCCCAACTGCTATTTGATTTCTTATTTCACTGAATGCGAACAAGCCCCTTCTTTGCTTCATGTTAGATTAGCATGTGAGAATGCCAATATCTTGCTTTGATGCATAAACTACTGAAATTTAATATATCTAGGTCGGCCAATGTGCCATTTTATTTCTTTTCTATTTATGTTTCAGATTAGACTAATTGGATGTTGTTAGTGTTGTAGCAGTTTACCTTGTTTAATCATAAAACTTAATTGTAGAAATTATTATTTCAGGGTTTTGTAACGAATATGCGACCTTCAGATGCTGAGATGTGTTTTGATCTCTGTATATCACCAACAGAAGATCATAATCTTATAAGAAGACAAGATTTATGATGAATGCACCCCAGCAATGAGAAACATGAGATACCTGGTCAGATTGATTTTTTCTTGGCAGTCTTAACAATTGTCCTTATCCTACTTTAGTGCTATAATAATTAATCTTCGCCACCATCTTTTCAAATGTAAACATTAATATAAATATTTTTTCCCTTTTTTCTAACCATTTTGTAAAGCAAAGCCAAGTTCATCTCTTTTCTAGCAAAACACAAAATGAGCAAACCAAACAGGCCCTGAAGATCTTGCTCAAAGGCTGAAGAGACCATAACAGATTCCTTCTTTTAGAACGAGAATCTTGAAAATTGCTCTGGGCATTTGTTTTAGGTTACCAGTCATCTTCTCCTTGTTAGCCTGTCCTTTGTTCTTTGAAGTTTTGGAATCTAGAGAGGGAAAATATACATGAATGTGTTATGTTTTTGGCTGCTATGATGTTGTGTTTTTTGTACTCTTTTTCCTTGATTGTTTTGTGTTGCTCATTTAGCAAATAAGAAAAAGGGTTTGACATGGTTATTTTGCTATTTACTTTTGAGCACATGTTTGAATCACAGCAGCCTGGCATGTCTTGTGATTAGCATTTTTCCATGGAAACAAGAATCACATCAACTTGTATTCCATATCGATTTTGATTTACTTGTGTCATGTCAACCTCTTGGATTTCTTCTATGTGATTGATATGCATTCCTCATTAAGTTGCTTCTCTGGGTTTGAAAATTATAGAGTTATAACCCAACTGACTGTATATTTCTTCTTTAGAATTAGGCATGTATTAAGAGGGATAATGATGTTTTCTTGTGCTCTTCGAATTGGATGTGATACATACTTCAGTATTGAGATGAGTTAGGTTCAGTAAATGATGCTGATTCTCATGCCTATTTTGTTCGAACAATGTTACAGCTGATGAGTAATATTGCAGGTTACCCGCTAATGTCCCCCAACTAATAATGAGTCAACCTCATGGTTTGTGTTCAAAGAAGTTCATACATCTGGAGGTAAAATTTGCTAAACCTGAAATTTTATCTTCGTCCATGGATGCTTAATTCATGAGACATAATGAGGCATGTGAATCTACTCTCAACTTTTCACCAATGTCAAATACACCAATCTTACTGCATGAGCACAATGAGGCATGTGAATCTTTTATTAGCACTTGTTCTTTATGCTCTCTTTCCATCTTAACATGTCTAACATTTGATGCTTGTTTAGGGTTCCTGAAGGATGCTATGGCATCAAAGTTATGAGCATATTATCAGTGCTTTGTGTTCCCTATCAGAATCATCTATCTGAAAGAGTTTTCCTTAAGCCAACTTGCATATTTAGTGATTATTCTGGCTGAAAAACAGGATCACTGTTGTCTTTGGAAGTTTTCCATCCCTGACCAGTAGCTTTGAGTACTCATCTAAGGTTACGGCTTTCTTGTAGACAAATTTCTCTGTAAAATAGTATGTGACATAATCTCTTGGTTGGCCAAATTTGACAAGAGACGAACTGTTTGTCCCTGTGCTGCTTCTCTTCTCGAGAAATAAAACTATAATCATCATGTGGAATTATACTGAACAATATATATTCTCTGACACAGCAATCACTGTGTGCTCTGGTAACTATTTGTCAATGAGACCCGTATCATTCAGAGGTAAAGGTCGGTCGACCTGACTAAAATGTGTTTGTGATCACCAGCTTATTTTTGTTATTATATAAAATCGTAAATGTACAAAGTTACATGTGTACTAATCATTTTTTTTTATGAAAAGGAGAAGATTCATTATCAAACCGGATCAGAATGTCCATGATACAAAAACTGACTGAGTCCTTCAGGAGGATCTCTTTTCCAAAATAGGTCCGACAATGAATTTCTAGCAAGCTTAGCTAAGTAATCAGCTGCCTGATTTTGTTGTCGGAGAATAAAACTAGGTATAAAACATACAAAACTATCCACCAGATGCCATACATCAATTATGATTTTCTGATATTCCATGGGCATGTGGTGTACTAATCATTTAAGTGTACACATATTATAGCTCAAATACTATTACACCTACACGTTTAAGTGGTCCACTTTCTGATAGGTAATGTAAGCTGCTTTGTTTAGGTTGCCTTTAGAGGTCTTTGCTACGGTCGTTGCAGAGTCGCAGATGGATTGCAGTTGTTAAATTAAGTGCTCCAATATATAGAAAGGATCATTCTATCAAACCAGAAGGAAGAAAGTAACTTTCACAAGTGCATGAACATTTACATAGCATTTTTTTGTCATAAGATGAGGAAGGATCAGTGCATTACATTGGTTCTCTTGAATAAATGCCATGGTCCAAAGCCTTCATCTGCGCAAGCCTCAACCAAATGATGCATGATCATGGAGGCCAGTTTCTTTCGCAGCCGTGCTGTGGATTCTGGCATCCATTGCTTCCATTTATAGCAGCTAGACAAAGGAATAAGCAAATGCAAGATCTCATATCTTTCTTTTCTCAGCTCGGTGTCACACTATAAAGTTTAGTCGCTATGGGCTTCTCGTAGTATCAAACATGATCTAACATTTCGCTTAAACAAATTGAGTTGTCTGTACATGGTGCTGCTATACCTGAACAGTTTGTGAAAACTGTCAAACCTACTCTGTTTTTTTAATCATTAGATGTTGCCTCTTTATTTTTAAGTTGAGAAAGAAAGTTCTTACAATTTTCCTCTCATCAATAAAGATTCGAAAAAAAAAGAGTACAGCTGCACATGAAAGCTTTGATTAATTAGATATATATGCCTTCGTGCCTCTTTGACTCATGGCAGGTTCCTCTTGATGCTGTGATCTTGCTTTGTTAAAAACGCGTTAACTACAATATTTGGGAACAAAATGATCTCTTTTTTCTTCTTTCATGATTCATGTTTGTCTGTAGTTTAGACTCTTTAGAGCTCTTGACCTCCTAAAACTTGGCGTGTGGCCACTTGATGATGTATTCAAAGCATATTTTATCAAAGAATGTGGGTTTGTCTAAGTCGGAGAACTAAGATGTCATGCAAACATCATCTGATCAGGGAGCACATAGTTTTAACTAACCTATGTTAATTTTTTTATTTAACATCACCCAGATCTGCCACTTTTGATATTGGTAAGTATCTGGTGAGACAGCTAACTCTAGCAGATAAAAAATCATATTTTTGTCGCACAGACATGCACAATTGCAGGAATACTGCAGAGTTGAAAGTTTTAGAAAAGGAAAAAAATGAAGTGCTAAGCCAACGTTGCACCTTTTTAGAAGATTAAAGCTGCAGTTGAGGAGTTTTCTTAGAGTGGCACCAGGTGCGCATATCTCATGTGCAGCATTTCTTTTGCCACTGTAAACATTGCTATCAATAGCACAGAGACATATTTTTCCTTTTCCTTTTGCCTATTCATTGGAAAAATTCTATAAATTCATATCAAGAAGCAAATTACTAAGTACTAGTAGAACAAAATTTCATGGACTAAAAAATAATGGAACATTAAACTTATGATGCAGCACATGTTTCTTTATGAGCCATGTCAGGAAGTAACAGCATATCCAGCTCAGGAAGAGATGGCACTTTTGATATGCAGGCAGGTGGGAAAGTTCTTGGAAGAATCCTAAAGCAGCAAGCAAAGATATCTTATTATGGATTACCCCCAAAAAACAAAGATATATTGTTATGGGTCCTAATTTAATCAGCAGTGACTGAATTCCAACCATGCAAAATCCTTGTTCTTTAGACAAATGTGCATGTAATATGTTTCACTAGCTTGAGTGACGGCTCAACCAATTAATAATTGGATCCACACGAGAGAGAGAGAGAGAGAGAGAGAGAGAGAGAGAGAGAGAGAGAGAGAGATGTAAGATGAAAAGCTATTGGATGATTTGGGACCCACATGGTCTTTTCTTCTCCCTTATCCTCCGGTATTAGAATTGATCTTTGTAATGTGTCATTTATCAAGATTTTGGATTAGATAATACTGTAAAGAAATGAAGAAGAATAAAAAGGGAGGAAAAAAAATCTTATTTGAATTTATTGGAGTGGAATAAAGCTACCTTGATTCCTCTTTAAATCATTTTCTTTAACTTAAATTAGAATTGAACAGAAACAATCTTTATTTTTTACTCTTTCTTTCTATTATTGAATTTTATCCAGACACACTCTTTTAATTGAATGCTATTCTTTAAGAAGCTCTTGACTTTATTTTTTTTTTCTACGTTGAAGCTCTTGTTTTATCTTCCCCCTAACTATGTGAACCTAATACAAAACCTAAAGAAATCAGCAATCTGATCCTGACAATGAAGAGCATCTTAGAAGTTAGAAGACTGCTGAAAAATTTTCAGTGTTGTAATTTTATAATATTTTTGGATATGCAATATGTAACTTTTTTTCTACAACCTGATCTAGTATACAACTTTTTTCTTCAAACAAAAATATATAAAAATCCAATACAAAATTAATAAACAAGATTTCAGTAACCGTTCAGAATTAAAACTTCGCCATTTCAAATGTATGAGAGGTCTTATTGAATCGAACTATTGGATTATATTGTAATTGTCAATGTATATCAAGAAGTATCTAACAAACTTGCGATTTATTAAGTTCAATCCATGTTGTGTTATACTATTATATTTGAATTACATTTAACACTTTAAATCTTTACTACATAGTCATTAGACATATTCACATTTTCTTATTTATTAACACATGTAATATTGAGGAAACTCTCGATGCATTATGCAAAAGAATCCTTAAACAAATATTTTTTTCTCTAATATCTCACAACTATACTTTCTTTTTATGCATAATTCTAAAATATACATGTTAATTCATTCAAAAAGTTATTAATTATTTTTTTAATAATATGAAAAGTCAATTATACTCTAATTTCTTTAATATATGAAACACATAATAGAAATAAAAAAAATAACAACATGAGCATAATATTTCTAATTATTAAAATAGTTCTACTCGTGGTCATTTTTTTATTTTTAAAATATTTTATTGTAATAAGAGAGTGAGAACAAAATTGATATTTCATTATTATTAAAAATTAATTAACTAAATTTCAAATGAAATATGTGTGATGTGCGAGAAAATAACCAAAAAACATTTATTTCTTAGACATCCTATACATATCTCATATGATAGACGATGTTAGGGTCCTACATAAATGTGTTTTTCGTTGTAACTTTGTGATGGTTGATTAATGCTAAATAAAAACATGTCTAAATTAATTATCGGAGAAGTTTCATACATATTATTCGAACTACTTCGATCGTGTATTATAATTACGTTAGCATTTTTCTATGAGAAACTTGCTGAATTAAATTACTACAATATTGAAATAGTACGCCAAAATTCTTTTTGACCACAGCACAAGTATTATTTAGGTGTTGGAACAGATGTTAAACATGCATTCCATTAATCTCTTGGCCGCCTACCATATCCGGCTCTTGGACATCTATCCAAAACTCTCGACACTGCCTTGCTGTATCAACATGCTTGCAACTGTACTTTCAGACAGACAGTCTCAAAGCACATATATCCACAATGCACGTAGCAAATAACAAGATGCCACTAAAAAAATAGTATTAGAGAGAAAGAACGCGTACGGACGCTTGTCGATAGTACGAATATGTGATATTTCGATAAATTTATTTGAGCAGCTCAGCGACTCAGTCGTGGAGGTTGCAATGTTAGCAACAGGAAGAGGATGAGCAAGCAAGCTGTCCTTTAGGCTTTTACAGTTAATTAATATTGGATATAACGCAATTAATGGTCAAATTTAGGCGACGCTCCTACACAAATTTCAATTTGACGTACATTATATTCAACATAACTCTTTAAAATGTTAATATCGAAAAAGTCAACATGATTACACTGTATAGTACAAATACATATTTAGTGATACTTTTTGGCTGCATTTGATTGAACATTATTTATTTTACTGATATATATTAATACTTGTTTTTCAACTATATATATATATATGAATCAAAATTTATTAAACTTATGACTCAGAAACATTGAATGTGTGAAGTGCCTAGGTCAGGCATCTACCTATATTGAGGTAAACTTAATGGGTGAATTGATTAAGTAATCTGATTCAATAGATCATCCTTAAATGGTTGTATGTTAACCAGTTAACCTGATATATATATGATGATCATCAAAGTCTCGACCTATCTAATGAGACGTCAAACTCTCGAAAATGGTTAATCAGTGCGATAACTAAAATCTTAGCGAAACGTTAGTGTCGCGAGCTAGCCTTAACTTACAGAATCAAAGATGCGAGGATCTAACAACAGTCAATTGATTCAAGTGTACGAGTTAATTAGTTTTGAACAGTAAAGTTAATATGCAGTTTTACACAGAAAGAAATGAGATGCAATAAATGAAGACAAACGCGCTCGAGAGTAAGAGGATGCACTGCTGCCACTGCAGCTCCTTGAAGAGAGAGAGAGAGAGAGAGAGGAGAGAGAGAGAGAGAGAGAGAGAGAGAGTTATGATGGTGAGCACCTGTGTCAGGACGCGGTTAAGTGATGCAAGACAGTGGTGATCCAGCTAGCAAACTGAGTCATTTGAAAACAAAAATATATGTGCTAGAAGTTGTTGTGTTTTGTTGGATTCTGGAGAGCTGGCTCGCTCTTTTGATGTCCCTCTCAACTCGAGTATACATCAACAACGTCACCCTGTTGTTTGTCCCTACACCCGACCCTACCCCCTCCTCCTCCACGAAGCTGCCTCCCACGACCCTGTCCCTCGACACTCTCTCTCTCTCTCGTCTCTCTCTCTCACATCGTGTGGTTGAACAATGCAGCTTTGTGAAGAAGACAGTTGTCAGCATTAACGAGGGAGGCAGAAAGAGAGAGAGAGAGAGAGAGAGAGAGAGAGATCCCTTGGAAATTTTTTTTTCTTTGGCCTTGATGTACGGTAGTACCCTCGAGCACAAGTGCTATGTACTTGATATGGTGGTGGGTCTACCACGATCAGCTGGTAGATCATGGACTCACATAATTGAGCCACTTTTTGCATGTTGCAGGGCATGGTGTTTTTATTTTGCCATGCATGGTAGATAATTATAGGGGAGTTGATCATGTTTGTGAATAGTTTTACTTTTATTTATTTGTTTATTTATTTATAAATGTAGTATCGTGGAGGAGGAACTAATGATTGTTGGCACTCTATTTAAAATGATTTAATGTTGTGTTATAATTTGTTCCCATAACCAAATTAACGTTATGTAAAATGATTTAATGTTGTGTTAAGCGGTTCGGTGATTGAACAAGTAATCAAATTATTATTATCAATTTTTTTCTATCTTAATAGTGTACGATCTCAATCATTTAACACAATTTCGAATACCGATTTTCTAACACAAACATTATATGTTTACTATCTTTTATAAATCACTGCGAATTGATAACTCCGAACTCGTTAGTGCGTTAAAGGTAAATAAATAAAGGCGGGTATTTTTTATTTCGAAATTAATTAATGTTATGTTGGTTTAGTTGAAGAATATTTTTTGAAAAATTAATTTATTTTAATGTGACACGAATATGAGAGGAAAATATTCTTTTTTCTTAAAAATATACGTAAAGTTTAATTAATTTCAATTAGTATTTTATTATAAAGAATTCCACTGAATGTAATAAATAAAAACACTATTATTTTATCTAAAAGAACATTAGTTAACGAATGCCGCTCCAGAAAAAAATACATTATTATCACTTTATTCTATTAATTGTGAATTTTTTATTATTGTTTAATAAGATAAAATGATAATAAACTTTGAAAGAAGGATCAACTCGCTCGTATCCATAACACACACATATAT
>LTAE01006322.1:0-25697 GCA_001647135.1 Pontederia paniculata
CGACAGCGGGAGACAGAGCAGCAGCGGTGGCGGCACGCGCGCGACGCTTTCTCTTCCTTTTTTCTGAAGTGATGAACCGGCGAACCAATTTTTTTTTTTAGTTCAACCTCTCAAATCCGCTTGGTTCAGCCTCATTAATCTCCAATCGTAAATCTCCAATCTAACGATTGGAGATCAATGAGACAAGTTGTCCCCTACTTAAGTAGGGGACAACATTATTCCCTTATTTTATTATATAATATACATATTATACCACTATATTATATAACCATATATAATAATTATAATATACTAATATGATATAAAAGTAGCCACTATAATACCAACACATCAAGCCCCGTCCAACAATCCCCTTTTGTTGGTCCAGGCAAGTAGAAGGGCCTCTTTCCCAGTCCGGAAAGCAATTACTAATAAAACTAGTATATAATATAATTATATAATAAGTATATAGTTATAAGTTATAAGACTATAAGATAATAACTTAATACGAGTATAAGATTATAAATATAAGTTATATTGTTATAAAACTTAAAGAATAAAGACTATAAGTTAGATTTTATAACTTATATCAATATTATTATATTAATATAAACTAGTTATAATTATAATATTATATACTTATAAATTATAGTTGTACTCACCGGCGAAGGTAGAAATTAAGTGGGTTAACAGTTTACATTTATCAAATAGATAAAAAAAATGTAAATATTCCTGGAGATTAATTTGTGAAGAAATTATTTTGAATTGAAATAATTTTATAAGTACATATATTTTATCTATTTTTTCTAAGATATGTTAGAATATTAGTATCAAGTTTCATGTCAACTTACTTTGCTCAGATTTGAATTATGATTTTCTTTATTAATTGATTTTTATCTATAATATTTTCCCCTATAGTTTACAAAAGAATACTTTATATTCAATTCTATGATCCAATAAAAAAATAAATTTAAAACTTAACAAGGAAAAATATTGTCATTTAAGTAATATGTATAATGGTAAACAAAAATATAAATATGTTAAGATATTAACAAAAATAATTGGACAATTCGTTTTGTACATATTCATATATTAAAATTAGGAAATTAAACAAGTATGCATAATATCATACATGGTTTAAAACTTAAATTAATAAAGATGCGTTGAACAAAATAATGTAACACTAAATGAATTAAAAACAATTAAAATGAAAATATATAACATAATAAAATTTAGTACTTGACTAAAAAAAATAGATGATGAGTTGATTATATGAAAAATAGATCAAAGATATTACGTAAAAATTAATGATATAAAAAATTTAATAAATTGCCAATAGATATGATAAAAAACATAATAATTCAGAAATTTTACATTCATATAATTGCAACAAGCGAAAAATTATACAAATAAGATAATACTTGGTAAGAGCAAAAAGGAGTTTCTGGTGTGAAATGTGAAAACAAATTATTTCAGCGCATGCTCTGTTTCTGGTTCTACTCTTATATAGATTTATATACTTAATTACTTATAATAGTAGTAATTAAAAACATAAAACGTTAAAAAATTCATTTTCTCCCTATTTAGAATATTTATTATGATAATTTATTCCTTTATAAGGTTAATAAAAACACATTCATTCATTTCAAGCAATTAAAACGTTAGAAAACGTCACCAAACACCATGCCCAATGACTTCCCAAAGTTCGATCATGATGATACTTATCAACTTAATTTCGTTTTAGTTAATTGTCTTAATGTCGAGTATTTATCATCTAAAGAATTTAAAAAGGAAAAAAAATATTATTATCATCTCATAATAATAAAAACACCAATAATAATTCTCTCTTTTGAACAAAATATCTATCTGAAAAGACAAATCTAAAATATCTGTCACCTCAAGTATGGCCGCTCCAGATTCCAAGGCAAGATATTAAAAAATAGTTTTTTTTTATTTTTCCCGCTTTCAAGAATAAAAATCCTAAATCAAAATTCTCCCGCCAGTTAAAAAAAAGAAGAAGAAAAGTGAACAGTTACCGCAACCCACGAGTCAATACCTTGTCCTCCTTCGCCTACCAAAAAAACCATGTGCTGCCTCTTTTCCTAAACATTAATGTTCAAGAGATAGATTCTATCATATCTACCTTTCCCCTCCGTTAGATCCCTTCTCTGCTCCCATTCTTCTCTTTCTGTGTAGTCTGTCTTGCGTTTGAGCAGAAACCACAAAAGCTTCCTTCTTGATCGAGGACAGAAATGGCCCGGGGAAGGAAAAGGAAGGCACGGAACAGAGACGAGGCTGCCATATCTGACGGAGACGACACGGATTGCGGCGTCGCTTCGAGAACTCGCCGTGGCGGGAGGAAGCCGCCATCTCATGACCCATATCAGGGCCTGGGTTTCGACAAGAAGTGCGCTGCCAGGAATTTGGATGCCAATGTATGATCAGAAATGCTATTTGTTTCTATTTATCGTTGCTGTCGCTCCATTCTGTTCTGAAAGGCTTTTGCTGGTTACTTCTGTGTTCCTACGGAAACAAATTGGGGAGAGAAAGAGGTGCTGTGGTGATATAATTAGTTGATGAACTGTTACATATTTGCTCTTCTAAAAGGGGTTGCCGCTTTCATGCTCGTTTTTTACCCTTTTTATGTTTGTTTAATTTCCCCTATCAATGATGAACTTTGATCTGTAGCTTTCTTTCTTTTGTTTGTTTTCATATCCTTGTTTATTGTCTACGTTGAGATGACACTTTGGTCCTACTGTGACTGTTTCGTGATCGGGGCTAAAACTTTCCACCAAAACTGTGATGTTTGTTCTCCGTATGGTTCATATTCACAAGTAAATTATGCTCTGCGTGAGGGTTATCATTCTTTTCCCTTTTTGCGCTCTTTCTTCTTCTTTGATTTTATGGAGAATTTGTAATCAAACCAAAGATGATCTTGATATTTCAGTGGGCATTTGCAGTCTGGTTTTGTTAAACAAGGAGCAGGTTCTGCTACACATTAACGTTCACAAGTGCCACCTGTTACTTTTTGTTGTTCACTGAAGAAACAGCGTTCTCATATTTTGGTATTCAATGTGTCCATGCAAGATTTCCCTGTTTAACTGTTATGCTGATTAATACTTTTGAGTAGGATTAACAACTTTTGTCATGTGTTAAATGCTGCACTGCGACAATTAGTTTGCATTTGTAACATTGTAATTGTTCAACATCTGTTAATTCTCCTCGGCGAATTCGACAGGGGAATGTGGTGGAATCCTCAATGTGTCACCAGTGCCAGCGCAATGATAAAGGAAGGGTAGTACGGTGCACAAAATGCAAGACTAAACGCTTCTGCATACATTGCATAGAAGCATGGTATGCCATATTTTTCTTGAGGCCTTAAAGTTTTCAAGACTATTGTGGGTTTCGGCCTGACTTACTGCCTTTTACTAAGGCATGCTTTGAGTTTTCCTGTTATTGTTTTTCTATAAATTATTAAGAATTGCTGAAGTTGAAGTTAATAGCTGCAAGTATTTGTTCCCTTATTTCTTTTTCTTTCAGTAGGAATTATATTCAGAAGTTCTTTTGAATCATTCTAAATAACTTCTTGTTTTGTTATTTGTCAAGCAGTAATCTGAGAATTTATATGTTGTATGTGCACACTTAACTGAGGAAATGGTGATGAGATATATCAGAACTGACTATATTATGTATCTAAATTCTTATTCTTGCTTTGTTATTTGTAAAGTGATAATGTGATAATTTATATGTTGTATTGTTATGCACACTTAACCAGGATATGGTTATTAGACATAACATAACTGATTATATCTATAAACCCAAATTCTTCTGGTGACACACAAATCTTCCTAAGACAAAATTTTCCATTAACCTTCACAAGGGACCGAACAATCAATTTTATCTTTGATCATCGGAACATGGTGATTAAGTAAAAACATATAAATCAATTCAAATATGACCCAAGATAAAATGAATAATCCAAATAAACTAACCTATGAATTTTTTGAATATTTCGGCATGAACTATGAGTGAATATTCCATGTGAGCTATACATGATAATACCATATACCTATCGACAACTAGAACATGTTAACAAAACAAAGGATACATGTAATACTTGTCAAAAACATTATTGGTGTCAAAAGGCAAGTCTCATGTTAATATCTTATAATAAATTCACCAAACAATACAACAACTCATTACTATTCAAAATATTTTGAGGTCATTGGCCCGAAACCATTCTTAATAATCAATGAACAGTCTCAAACTCTCCGTCACGTCATCAATACTCGAGCCATGCACTTATTAAATAATGAAAGTATGGGAGCCTTCTTGCTTTTACAACACAAGACATATAAATGTTATGTTGATCAAATTAGCATTGTCAATTATCAAGTCTTCATTATGGGGTATCTAAGGTTGCCAAGATAAGAAGATACCAAACGAGAAAGATATTCATGATATTTTGTCAATTATTAAGCAACCATAAAAACTTACAAGCATCAATCTTTGCTTGGAAAATTTAGAGAACATGGGATGTGTTTATTAAGCTTAGTGAATGGAGGGTATACAAAGATAAAAACCAATATCCCACGTGCATTTAATTAAGACATGAGAAAAAAATGCATAGTAAATGCATGAGAAAAATGTTTCTTTATGCCATATGAACACAATTTAGGTAAAGAAAGCTTCTCTCTTAGTCCCTCCACATTATGTATTGAATGATTTGTTATGTGGAATAAATGTGTTGCCACCATTACATAACTTAATGGTTACTGCTTAATTGTACTAAATATAGTCTAGTCAAGTTTGAGTATGAGTGTAAATCTTATAAAACTCATAAATATGACAAAACATTAAGAAGTAAATTCTCTTTCATAACAACATATAATATCTCACATCTGCTATAAATGTCATGTGCTCATTACATGACATACATCCAACTATACATATGGTGCATATTTGTTCATATGAGTGACTTATAAAATTCGCATCAATTGCATCTTACCACATCCTAAGACTATAGTACCGAATAATGTGAGCTACTTGCTAGTACTTTACGCTATAACTACCTACTATAAATTCTTAATGGATTTATAGCACTTTCCAACATGCAATTCATCCTTATCTACAATTTATCCTGTATGATGACACTTTTTGAGTAATAAATTATGCCTCTTATACATAACTTGATTAGTTATTAAATAAAAATTAATTGTATACCTTTACATGTGTTAATTAAACTAAAAAATTACCCACATCCGACATATTTTTTAGCACCTAGATCTACATTCCAAGGCAATGACTAGTAGCAACTAATTAATTCCATTTGTTAATACTTCTTAATAATTATGTCATGTAGACCTTAATACGACATTTCTTTGAAATTACTATCTTATAGTAGCACAAGGTGTCCCAAATAGATTTGTAAATTTCCTAAACCTTTATGTACCACAACTTAACATCTTTACCTCAAGATAAGCTAACATATCTGACTAGTCCAATTTCCTTTATGGCAATGCAAAACATGATGCCAACCAGCGATTTTCCCTTAGTTGACGAACAAGCAAAAGAATTCAGGGAAAGTAGTCGAACTATACATTAGCATACACAAATCAAAGAGTCATATCAAGTTACAGAATAGATAATAGCTCGTAAGTGCCCTCATCGGTGACGAAGCAAAGTAGACTATCTTTTGATGAAGTTAGATGGTTGACGACAACACAACATTGGCATTAACACTAAATTGAAAAGAAAAATCCAGATCAAACAAAGAATTTCGTTCAACTTCATAGTCAGCAATCTACGTTGCAAGGGGCACAAACAAGGGATTGGTGAGGAGCGATGATGAATTGGCGCCGATTGTTTGATCCTCCCTCCATTTTTGACTTATGACACACGAAAGATCCCTAAATCAGTATCGATGTGTTTTGCTTGCTGAGTTCTACACCATGGTATTCTTCGATAGTGTTGGTGACAAACAATGGGCAGATATAATTGGTTTCCCCTTTTTTACCTTGTCTTGATCAAAGGGAGGAGGAAGAAAACCTCCATTTTTTTTTATAGCCACATTAATATTTTTGTTTTTTATTGTTTTTTAAAACTGGTAGCAAGCATGAAATTCTTTTCATTAGTTTTTGTTACAAAGAGGGGCACATGGGGCCTAGTGTAAGGAAAGCGTAATCGGAAAATAAAAAAGGTACATAAATGCGAAGTCTCATTGGTAAGAATGGAACTTGAGACCTCTTAGTTCATGAGTTGGTTGCACTACATGCATGTTCTTAATTCCCTTCATTAGTTGAAAGAATCATAAAACTGCCTTTTTTCTATTAAATGACCTGTTACATAAAGAATTCTACATAATATGATAGCAAATATTACTCATAGGTATATTTAGCAGGAAGTTAGTAGCATACTAGCCCAAGATCTCACACTTGCTTCAATATTATGAGTTCTCATTTGTGTTTGATGAACCCCCACTCCTAATTAAGTTTTAACACTCATGCAGCATTAGAGAATAAATTAAATATACTTTCACGCAAGTCAATTCTAGCCATACATAACCATCTTGTAAAATTTTAATATACTTGTTGCCTTAAAAAAGATTCTTCATTCTTCTGGATTATATGTACTATTTTGACTTGATACGACACTTTTAATATTCTTTTTGATTTAGTTTTTCTTGGTCAAGTTGTGAATTCTGCCTGCGTCTGAATCCTCGATGTGTCCAGATGTAGTTCACGTCTTGATAACATCACAGTTTTTTATGCATATAAAGGGATCCCGAAGTTGGAGTAACATCCTCTTATCTTATAGATAGAATGCCAACATCTGATTTAACAAGTGGAAATTTCTCCATCAGTTAAATGATTCACAAAGCAGGTGCTAGTAGTTGCATTAAGATGATTTCATATATTTAGACTGGTACATACGATGAAACAGGATATATCATTGGTAATCTTTCTATGTGATTTCGGTATTAGTTTTCCTATAAAATTTAGTTTCTCTATATATCTTGTGGTACTTAACCATCTGATTCTTGGTTATGATTATATCATTCTTCTATTAAACATATGACAATTCGGTTAATGAGATTACACCAGTTGCATGAGCACGTTTCAAAAATGCCCTGCTTTATGTGATTGAATGAGTTATCTGGTTAAAAAGTTCAAAACGTTAATACCCTGTTTTTTTATACCACGCGTGGTTCCTTTCATCTATATCTGGAGTTCATTGCTACATTCCTGTGAAGATTCTTTCTATTACATCATACATGGTTTGAGGAGCTATGATCACCTTGTAGCTTTTTTTTGAGGGAAAAGAAGGATGACTAGCAAGTTGGTAGTCGCGCACCTTTTATTGACACAAGTGGATGACTTGCAACCTTTTCCCTTTTCAAAAATAAGGATTTACAGAATTGCTTGTTAGACTTGAAACTTTATGCACTTTTTTTATGGTTCTTACGAATTTTTTTTTCATGTATGCTGTGAAGGTATCCTCAATCAACAGAGGAGACAATTGCAAGGGCTTGCCCAGTTTGTGAGCGCAATTGCAACTGTAAAGCTTGTATGCGATTGGAAGGGGCATTGAAAGTCAGTTTATTTTTTCTTTTTTTTTGTCACAGTTCTTTGTCATCACAGGTTACTACATTTTCAAAGGGAAAACTGATAAATAATTGCAAAGTTTATTGCAGAAATCATTAATTTCAGAATTGAAATTCAATGATGATGAAAAGTTTCAATATTCCCTCTATACTCTTCATTTCCTTCTTCCGATTTTGATGCAAATGAACGAAGAGCAGATCTTGGAGAAGAAGATAGAAGCACAAGAAAAAGGTACTATTTAGTTTGTTTGCATTCAGCTGAATTTTGTTCAGATTGTATGGTCTTGTCCAATTATCAGTTGAATTTTCCTGTCTTTTTTGAAGAAGTGGAGATTTTAGAATATAAATGTATGATGGATCTATGGACAGATCCCGTATAAAATATTGTGGAATCATGAGCTGTAAAACTATATATTTTTTTAAATATTCAAGAAACTTGCATCATATTAAAAACCTACGATTTTTAAGAAGATGAAACTCTTCTAATATTTTTAAGGGTTATTGCACAATCATCATAGACAGAAACTGTATAATTTTTAAGATATTAACATAATAATAGAAAAAAGTATTTGAAACTTTTAGGTTTGCGAAGTTTTTGCCTCCAATAATTGTTATGTTCTTTTATTTTGCCAGACATACCCTTTTCTGCCTTGGATATTAAATATTTAAAAGTAAATGTTATTTAATAAGACTTGACTAATTAGTTACTTTGAAGGTACAAAAATGTATATGTTAAATTTGATGTGCTACCAACAATCCTAAAAGCTTAAGCCTATAAGAAGAGCAACATCCTTATATTTATATTCTTAACACTCCCCTCGTGTGTGTCGTTGACAATTTTGTCTAGCCCAATGCCCAACACATGGACAACTAATGGAGAAAATTAATTTTTAATACGAGCGACGTCGAGGTTTGAACTCATGACCTCTCGCTCTGATACCATGTTAAATTAGATGTGCTACCAACAATCCTAAAAGCTTAAACCTATAAGAAGAGCAACATCCTTATATTTATATTCTTAACACTCCCCATCACGTGTGAGCCTTTGACAACTTTGGTCTAGCCCAAAGCCCAACACGTGGACAACTAAGGGAGTAAATTAATTTTTAATACGAGCAACGGCGAGGTTTTAATTCAGGACCTCTGACTCTGATACCATGTTAAATTTGATGTGCTACCAACAATCCTAAATGCTTAAGGCTATAAGAAGAGCAACATCCTTATATTTATATTCTTAACAATATATATTATATAATATAATAATATTTTCTATTCAAATTTTATGCTAACAGTATCATGGACTAAGAACAGTAACTTCATGCTAATGAAAGTAGAGTTGTGAGAAGATTTATGCCTTCGTAGAAATTGTGCATGTGCAGCATACAAATACTTGTTCTGAATTTTTTTCCTGCAAGCAAATATCTGTTATTGCAGTTGACAGTTATCCTTTTTGATTTTTTGGGAAATTCATATTGCAGATATGCCTTTCATAGATTTGGTGATTCAGAGAGTAGAACTAGCTGCCGATGAACGTGCATATTGGTGTGCACTTAATGATAAACAATTACTGATTACTATTTTTGTTATCATTTTATACACGTCCTGCTAATACTTGCCTTTTGTATTCAGCAACAATTGTACTACTTCTATTTTTGATATGCACAGAAGCTGCCCGAACTGTTCATATGATCTTTGCATTACTTGTTGCCGTGAGTTGCGTGAGGGGCACTTACGATGTGGTGGAGAGGAAATAAATGTTGAATATGTTGATAATGGGTTTGAATATTTGCATGGCGGGAAACCTCAAACTACAAGTGAACATCAAAATCATAGAGTTGATTCTGATGAAAAAGCTTCCATTCACTCTGAGAGTGATGTCAGTTCAGCATCTGAGTGGAAAGCATATAAAGATGGCAGCATTCCTTGCCCTCCAAGAAAACTGGGTGGTTGTGGAAGTGGACTTCTAGAATTAAGGTGTATCTTCCCTGACAATGAAATTTCTGATTTAGTAAAAGAAGCTGAAGATTGTGTCAAAGACTATCTGAATAACAGGCCTAAAATTTCTGAGCAACAGTGCTCTTGCCTTCCTTTGAAAAGCATTGATGATGTTCGTAGTAGCAATATGATGAAAGCAGCCTTCCGAGATAACACTGCAGATAATTATTTGTATTGTCCAAGGGCCAAAGAGGTTAAAAGTGAAGATCTTTTGCATTTCCAATCCCACTGGGTCAAAGGTGAACCTGTAGTTGTAAGTGATGTGTTAGAGATGACTTCAGGATTGAGCTGGGAGCCAATGGTCATGTGGCGTGCAGTTCGTCAGATTACAAACATTAATCACGAACAACTCTTGGATGTGTATGCAATAGAGTGTTTGTCTAAGGCTGAGGTAAGTTCAATTAATTTCATACTACTTGTCCTGTTGCTATGATTAGGCAACTTGTTCATCTGTTATCAAAGAATAATGTTGAGATTGGACTGTTCCACTGCATTTTTTGGTATCCAAGATTTTTTGTCGATTCACTCAACTACATTATTCTCATGTATTGCAGTCTGAAAATTGACTCTCAAATTTCATGTGAGTCCTTGAAGTAATTTAAACTTGGGATGATTACATTTCAGTTTTACTTTTATTGGATTCAATTCTCCTGCAGCATGAGTTGTCAGATGTATGATGTGTCTTCTTTCCCTACCTTTCATCTCTTACTGATTCTTTTCGCAGGTTAATATTAACACTCACCAATTCTTTCATGGTTACTCAAATGGTCTGTATGATTATAAAGACTGGCCAATTTTGTTAAAATTGAAAGATTGGCCTCCATCTAACTCATTTAGTGAGAAATTGCCACGCCATGAGTTCGAATTTATCAGTTCGCTTCCTTTCAAGGAATACACACATCCTGGGAGTGGCTTTCTCAATCTTGCTGTCAAATTGACTGGCACTTTAAAGCCAGACCTGGGACCAAAGACATATATCGCCTATGGGTTTCACCAGGAATTGGGGCGTGGTGATTCTGTGACAGACCTTCACGTTGACATGTCTGATGCTGTATGTATACCCTTGGATAATTTCTTGATCTTCAACTCATCCATCTTTACCTTTTTTTATTTTCCATATGTTTGGGATTGCTATGTTAAAAGATTCAATCAGATTTCATACTTTTTGAACAGGCTCCTTTTATATTTGTCACTTGCATCAAACACCTATGGTTGTTTCTTTCACACATCTTGTCTACTTCTTTTCCTTCAAATACTATCATGCTATTTCATTAGTTTTTCAAGTTTCCTGACAAGCAAAAGATCTCTCAGGTATAAATTGAAAATCAAAGCTTAACTCTGTTGGCATATCTATGCAGACCATAATACTCCCCAGTTCTGCAAAATTTTCTGAATGATTTCATGACTTTTACTTAAGGATTCGAGTTTAATGCCTCGGCCTTTACACATGTCGTCTATGATTAGTATAGTTGTTTCAAAAACATTGTGATTCTTCATTCAGTTGGATGTACCATTACAGTTCTGTTTCGTAAATGGATATATAGGTCAAGTAGAAGATATTGATGACACAGTGATGTATGATGCTCTTTTTGAGTTTCTTAACACTTTATGGTGTACCATTTCCACCATTGACTACTCATATCTTTCTTGATTCTTTTGCAATGATATGGCATTATGGTAAATGGAAGCAAAATAAATTATTTTTCTTTTCCATTTGCTATCTTGTTTGGTATTTCTTTCACTTCTTTACTTGGTAACAGCATATTGAAAGTATTCATATCATAATCCTAGTTTTGACTTGAAATGAATTAAGAATCACAATAATATTATATTTTCATCTTCGTTAAACTAAAAAGGCATTAACGGGTTATTTTCAGATAAATGTTCTGACACACACAACAGAAGTGAAACTCAGCTGCAAGCAGCTGGCTTGCATAGATGAACTTAAATTAAAGCATGCCATTCAAAATCAAAGGGAAATTTATGGTAAAGAGATGACAGAGAAAGATGATATGAAGGGAGTGACACATATATCCAAGGAGGATGTATCAGAGGCTGCATCTACAATTAACCATGAGCCCTCGGTAATGTCAGAAAATGAAGATCCAACTGATGTCAAAACTATGACTACCATTAACTTTGATGTGTCAGCGACTCTGGATGAGAAAAGTGAGAATGTACAGAATGGCAAAAGGAAAAGGAGGGCATCTCGTGGTCCTCAAAGACGCAAGAATGGTACTGCAGAGACCCAATCTCAGAGCCATTCAAGCTTGAAGGAAAGTAATCTTGAAGATGAAATAGATCTTAATGGCACAAGTGTTGCCAATGGTTGTGAAACTCTTGCTAAAAATTCAGAAAATGAGATTGTACAGAATGGAAAAAGGAAAAAGGGGGCATCTCGTGGTCCTCAAAGATGCAAGAATGGTACTGAGGCACATTCTCAGAGCCATTCAAACTTGAAGGAAAGTAATCTGGAAGATGAAATAGATCTTAATGTCACAAGAGTTGCCAATGGTTGTGAAACTCTTGCTAAGACTTCAGAAAATGTAGCACCTTCATCTCTTTTAAGTTCGGAAGATCCCCAAGATGCAGAGGGAGGTGCACTGTGGGACATATTTAGGAGGGAAGATACTCCTAAGTTGCAAGATTATCTCATGAAGCACTTTGGAGAGTTCAGACACATCCATTGCTCTCTGGTCACCAAGGTATTGACTATTATGATCTTTTATTCTCTTTTGGTTTAATATATATATGGATGCTACAAAAGGTAGCCATCCTTGTCTTCTTTCAAAAAAAAACTACTCTCTTTTGGTTTGCTGTATCCACAATATAAAATATATTGGTAACTATGCTATTTTGTGTATTTTAAAATATGGATGCTCTTGATTCCTTTTTTCCTAATACTGTAAGTACTGTATACTTTTCATTACCCAAAACACTAATATTTTTGCTTGAGTTATCAAACTTTGTGTTGATATTCAGGTACTTCACTATACCAATGACATATTGTGATATTATCCACTACAGTTCATTTTCCTGTGTGCCATTATGGTTGTCTCATGGATGAAAAAGAACAATCCAATTTCAAGAAAAAGGGATAATATATTTTTCGTTTTCAACTATTCATATCAAAATTGATCAGTTTTTGTTTCATCAATAGGTCTATATGAAATATAGAAATCAGAATAATTACTTTTTTTATTATATTGTTTTTTATCTCTATATTCAATTCTATGTTTATAATAAATTTATCTATTTTTTATCAATGCAACAGGTCATTCATCCAATTCATGATCAGATCTTTTACTTGAATTCAGAGCATAAAAGGAAGCTTAAGGAGGAATACGGTTAGCTAACAATTTAGTGTGCTGTGATTTTAATGAGAATTTCACTGAGTTCTCTGTTAAATATCTTGCATTTATATGACGTGATGTAGGAATTGAACCTTGGACATTTGTCCAGAAACTTGGCGATGCTGTCTTCATTCCTGCTGGCTGTCCACATCAAGTCAGAAATCTGAAGGTACTCAAAATATCTGAAGTTATAAATATCTGATATAGGAATTTTTTGTTGCACCAGAATACATCTTTGTAGGAAAGATAAAACAATGATGAGTGAGTATTGCACTATGTTTTCTTGTAAGAACGATATAACTGTTTTTACTTTATTCTTCAGATGTATCATTCATGTGACAGCCTAGACTTATTTAATCTGCAATGGAAAACAATTTCTTTTTTGAGCAATACTATGTTTGCTTGTCATAAACTAAGAGGTCTCCATCAGAACTAGACTGTTTTTATCCATCAGCTTGATGCGGCACATTATCAGTATTATTCCGTTCTGGCTCTACTCACAACCACTTCTGCAAGTTTTTTCAACCAATTTTTTTTCCAGAGTTCATGTCAGTCATCTTTATTCAATAGAATGTCGAGTTCCACAAGCATCTATAATGTAATTCCAATTAATAGCAGTTTGAAGGTATACTGCAGCCAAACACTTAATGTTTCATTAGTATAAGATGCCTGATTATAGGTGCTTGACAGAGTAATTTTAAATGTGGTTCAGGATACAAAAGTTAAAGCTTATTTCAGTGCCTATTCTTGTTTGTACTTGGAAGGAAAGGGTCTATTCAATGATACAATATGTACTAGCGCTGTCTCACAGAAGTACAGTGCACTGTGTCGAGTTGACCATATGATTTTTATACACATGCACATATGTTGTGGGGCATTGAATGGATGTGTTTATCTATAATTTGCAGAGCTATTGTGTGTTTAATAGATCTTCTTTTGGGTTAAACTTTTCATGCCTTATATTCCTCTTTTGTCTACAGTCATGCATAAAAGTAGCTCTGGACTTTGTCTCACCAGAAAGTGCCAAAGAGTGCATTCGTTTAGCTGAGGAATATCGTCTTCTTCCTCCGAACCACAGATCAAGTGAAGATAAATTGCAGGTATGGGAAGCCTTATTCACTTTATTTTGCCCATTTGTCTTATTATTCTGTCGAGCATCCCTTTTAACACCTTGCAGTGTATTGAGTGAAAATTATTTGTCCTGTTTATTTTTTAATACTCCGAACAGTTAGGACTCAATTTTGCCAATATCATTGCTATATTTTTTATCGTGTACAATGCCATCTTTCAGCTCTTTAGTGTATCCTTGGTGTTGTGCATCTCTCAATAACCGAACATGATTTTGGTATTATACAATTTTTCTCTTTCTGTTGCTTATATTGCTGTTAGATTGTCTTTCCTATGATGCTTGATTCTCCATTATGTATGGAGTTAATGCCAAACCTCAAAAACAATTTATTTCTCTTGTACAGGTAAAGACAATGATCATACATGGAGTGAAGCAAGCAGTTGCATGTCTCCAAAGCCGGTCATGAATTCTTCTTGTTGATTCGATGAGAAGCCAAATTTTGTCCAGTGATCAGTCAAAATCTGACTTGTCGATCTGTGGAAGCTCATGTTTTTCTGATTAAACATTCTAACCAAGAACAGAAAACCAAACGTAACAGTGAAGTACCTGTGCCTCAATTTTTTTTGGTTTTGGTTTGTACAGGTGAACACTGACCATTCCCAAGTATGGAAATGAGAACTGTTTAAAGATACATAGCGAATTCTTTTTGCCTCTGGTTTTCACGATTTGTATGTCATCCTTTTGTCGGGTGACTCGGGTCATGCTAATTTTCTCTATATTGTTCCAATTTTATCGGAATGTCTTCAAAGAGATGATTTCTGGATGCATACATTCTCCTCTCTTTGAGAGGTTGAGATTTCTGAGCACATCCCATCTGAAACGTGTTGCTAAATAAAAAAGGACAAGTATTTGGATTTAGGCAATTCCCCTTCCAACCAAGCATTTCCAATCTTTTTACACAGAATGCCAGTTTCTCTGGTTCTTAGAATAACAGTCTTTAAATGAGATACAACGTGAATGTCAATAAAGTGTCATTTTTGGTTGTGCAAATGAGTATTCTCCCCACCAATTACTACTCATTAATTTTGTCCATATACAATGAATAACTAAATGAATTAAAATATTTTAGAACTATTAATTCTTTCCTTGGATAATTTTGTAAAATATTTATTTTATAATATTTTATTTCGATTATGATGTTAATGTTGTAATAGTTACAATCGAGCATACATACTAGGGGGTCGGTTGGTGTACAAAAATGTAAAATCCGAAAATAGGGGGTGGAGGCAAGACAAAAAAATTAAAAATTGAAAACCTAAAAGATCGATTTAAAATTTTAAATATTTTAATATCAATATTTTAAAATTCGACCCGGATAGCCTGATGGATCAGGCTAAACCGATCGGATCGGATGATCGAACCACATAATAATAAATTAATATAAAATAAGAAATTAGGTATAAAATCAAAATACATGAGTATATATTATTAATATAATAACATGATATTCTTTAGTTTTAATTCATAATTTATAATAATGATTAATGATAAAAAATAAATAATAAGATAATTATTAAATACTAATATGCTCGATTGATTTATTAAGTTTTTCTATTTAATATAATTATTTTAAATCTTACTTTTATGACAAAGTAGATTGTTTAGCTCTAAAAATGTAAACCAAATTTCTATTATTATTATTATTATTATTATTATTATTATTATTATTATTATTATTATTATTATTATTATTATTATTATTATTATTATTATTATTATTATTATTATTATTATTATTATTATTATTATTACTACTATTTGAAAAAAAAAACCCATCGCAATTGAACCCGAATTTGACCGGATCAAAACGGTCCAATTGGCACCCCGAATTTAGAGTGACCCATGACCCATTTTAGATCCCGACACCGATCCGACCGCTCCGATCGGCCGGGCCGGGCCGGGTTTTACAACATGGTTTAATATAGATCGAATTTTAAATAAAACTCGAGAAATTAAATAATTAAAATGATATAAATATATCTTTTTATAATTTAAAGACCTTACATATTTACATTACTCAGTAGGTATGAATTATGCAAATATGTATTAACAAAATAGATATAAGCTATAAATGATATTATCAAAACACAAAGTATATTATTTTTATCAGCTCAAAAGATAGATATTAGTTAATGTTATTATAAATATATATATGCAAGTAAAGAGTGTGTAACTTTGTAATTTATAGTAGCTTACCCTCTTTTTTATATTTTATGCAGACTTATTAGTAGACTCATTATTAGCGCAAGTCACAGAAAATGTCAGATTTGTATAGTTATACATGTACGTAGGTTTTTTTTGGCGCGTATGCTCATTTTAAATTTTATTTGTCATTTCCTTTATATATAAACTAAAATATGCATATTCGCAATGCAACCTGTCAACCTTAGTCGGCACGCGCATCGAGTATATATCCTATGTATTAAAGTTTTTTGAAATATAAAAAGTTACTTGATTTTGGATGTTTTTTCCAAATTAAAAATATTTATCAAGTTTTTCTAATACCCTTTATGACTCTTAAGTCTCTTATTATATATTTATATATAGCTAATTTAAGGAGTACTATTGCTTCAGGAACTCTCTCAAATGATGCTGGGATGACCTCGTCGTCTTCTTCTTCGCGTGATCGAGTTCTTGGATGCCAATGTATGATTAA
Source organism: Pontederia paniculata (assembly GCA_001647135.1). Classification (NCBI taxonomy): domain Eukaryota; kingdom Viridiplantae; phylum Streptophyta; class Magnoliopsida; order Commelinales; family Pontederiaceae; genus Pontederia; species Pontederia paniculata. The sequence continues at coordinate 16,716 of LTAE01006322.1, forward strand.
AAAAATGCAATTTTTACTAGTTTTTGTCGCCGTTGTAGACTTGTTTCTTTCTGTTCCATAAAGTTTACTGATAACTTCTGTTGTAGGAGAGCGATTCCGTTGTAATCATAAGAAGAAGAATAAAAAAAATGGAAAGAAAGAAGTGTTATTGTGACATAAGTTCAGGTAAAGAAGTGTTATTGTGACATAAATTATTCTATTTTTGCTGTTGTTGGATGTCACTTCTTGTGTAATGCGTTGTTTCCTAATCAGGACTAAATTTTTGCTCCATTTCTAGAGGGTCATTTGATATAGGTAATTTAGATATATTATCTATTATTTAATTTAAAATTTTCAAGGTCCATCGCATATTTAACTATAATAAATTACTTGTGTTTTTTATTTTTCTAATAATTTAAATTGCCACATACATTTGAGGGAGGTATCTTTTCATATCATCATTAAGATGAAATGCATTTTAATAAAATTATTTTTTCAATTGAGTTTTAAAAAAAATTATATTTTATTATGAAATAATATTGTTCAACAACATCTTCTTTAATTTTAGAATTATTTTTATAGAATTTGATAATATAAACTCCATATATTTTATCAAAACCCATTTTTTATTTTTATCCTTTTAATTATATAAAATAATATATTAATAAAGTACTATATTTTTAGGGTATTTTAATAATTTTTATTTAATAAATTAAATTATAATTTATGTTATTAATATTTATTAAATAATATAATATAATATCATCATTAATTTATAAAATAGTAATTTATTTTAATGATGATCTAAATTATTAGTTAATAAAAATAGAAATCCGCCAAATGACCCCTAAAGTTAGTAATCTCGATCCATTTACTTCCCTGTCTTCGTTAGCAAATTATGCTATGAGGCCACGATAACTATGATCTTGGCTTTTGGAGTATGATTGGGTTAAAACATGGAACCCGAGCTGCTTAATGCAAAGTTGTGGTGACCGGACAACGACCCCGATGGATTTTCAATTCAGGTCGGATTAATCGAATCAATAGAATCGTTTGATCAAATCGAATAGTAATAAAATAATATAACTTAATATAACATATATAATCAATTTACTACTTATCAATATGGCTAACAAGTAACAAATTTACACAAGATTTCTAATTCTAAAAGATCATTATGAACGCACAAGATAAGTTTTGAAGTCATCATGTAATGAATTTCAACAAGACCATTAGCCAATAAATTTTTAGTCTAAAAACTCTAAACTCTCAAAAATCAAAATATAAATTATAAACATACAACTTAACCTAAATTCACAACTTCAAAATATTCATGACTTTATGCTAAAAAAATAAGTCTGAATTCCGTTATCAAATAATCTTCATTATATTGAAGAAAAAAAAATAAGTTAAAAATCCTAGGGTATTGTTTATCAAACCTTTACTAGTTTCTATGTATTTTTTTAGTTTTTTTTCTAAGTGAACTTACTGGTTTAGCAAATCATGGTTCAAAATAATTTTTGATCGGTTCGGATCAATCCAAAACTCTACTCCAGTTTTGAGTGTTGTCATGGGCTGTGTTGTTGCCTAGCCGTCCGATCCGGTCCGGTTTTAACAATATTGGTGTGAAGATTCTATGTTGCACTCAACAATTTGTCAAATGGTACATTCAATGCGTGGATGCAACTATGCAAGATTTGTTAAATGGTTCTGTTTAACTATATTTGCTGATTAATACATTTAAATGGACTTAACAAATCTGTGTCCAGTCCTAAATGATATAATGACATGATTAATTCGCATTTGTAACAATGAAATGTCCTCTATTTATTTTTTTTGGTGGTTCCCCGCTGATAGGAATAGACACGCGCCAAGTCGAGTTAGACCAATGCTTAAATAGACCAAAGCTATTTAAAATGTTTAATAAATGAGCTAGAGCAAAGACCTATAATAAACTTAGAAATTAAGTTTGACCTAATTTATTTATTAAATTCAAGAAGTCTGACCTAGCTTAATAGCTTATTAAGCCATATTTATAAATTAATTATATATATATATATATATATATTAAATATTTATAAAATAAAAAAGAAAATATTATGCACTTTAGTATTTACATATCTAACACACTAAAATTAATAACAATTTCGAACAAAAGTGACTTATTGTACTTCTTTCGATATTACATTTAAGTTTTTTGAATAAAAATAACTAAGAATTTTGGCTCATATGCTAAATACTTTTTAAGCTTTTTAATATATATTAATTATATAAGTTGGCCTTATAAGCTAACAAGTTAGGCCTAATATATACGATCCAAGTATGTTTAAATAAAAAGATCAAATCTTAATTTTGAGCTTGATTTATTTATCTAAAAAGACGAGCCGAACAAGACTCAAAATAGGTCAAGCCACAAGTCGCTCACGAAAGGCCCAACTTATTTTCAGCCTTACCCATCGATGTTCATGGCTACTAACATCTGACTAATTCGATATTCGAACGGGTGGTGACGAAGATAAATCGTGATCAAATTGATGTCTTCGAAGCTAATAGCTCGCTCGTCTCTCAACCTGGGTACGATGATATACTTAGCGTAAGCAAACTCTAAGATCACATCTTTGAAATAAAATCATATTAGAAAATGAAATTCAATTAGAGATAAGCTGCCTATGAGCGTCATCGCATAGGTCAAAGGAAACGAGAAGGCAAGCCCTCCATCTTCCGCATATCTTGCACACTAAATATCTCTGCCAATCAATGTTGGTTAAATATCCTCTATTGTTGATTATCTCCTTCATGGATTCAACATGGGAATATGGTGGAATCCACAAAGTGTCACACGTGCGAGCACAATGATAAAGGAAGGGTAGTGCACTGCACAAAGTTGAAGACTTAACACTACTGCATACCGTGTATATCAATATGGTATGTCTTATTTTTCTCGAGGCCTTAACTTTTCCATGAGTGAGGTCAAGTTCTTAATCAAAGAACATTATCTATGCATAGGGTTGTGCACACTTTCAAACATACGCTGATAGTAGTACATGACCACAGTTGAGTGCATACTGCATGATGTTACTAGTACGATCAAGAATATTATCTGGTTATGTTCAATATGTTCTTTTGAGTGTTTAAACAAGTAAAATACTTGATGACTCAAGGACTATCACAAAGCATATGTCAGTACTTGAATTAAAATGATTTTCGTACATCTAGACGGGTGTATGCAATGACACACAATAAATATATCGGCGCTGATATTTTGTTGATCTGATTTTGACATTATCTTCCTACAATTTATGTTTGACCCCATGCCACATTGCCGTGCTTCATGTTTTTGAATGAATGTTCTTGATAAATAACATTGATACCTTAATAAATTTCTATTGTATATGCATGGTCTATATGGAGATTGTTTAACTTGAGATATGCTAAACATTTAAAAAAAACTAAGTTCTTTGCTGCATTACTATTAAGATTCTGCTTATAGTTATTACAATCCTGGTTAGACTTAACTTTTATGTACCTTTTTTTCATTCCAAAGTAGACTTTATTTCTTGTATGCTGTGAAGGTATCCTCAATCATCAGAAGAGGCGATTGCAGAGGCTTGCCCGTTTTGTCAAAACAATTGCAATTGTAAAGCTTACTTGCGTTTGAATGGGGGATTAAAAGCCAGTTTGCTTTTTCTTTTCCTAATTTTTTATGTAGGCTCATTCTTTATCATTTCATGTTACTAGATTTTCCATAGGAAGACTGACAAGTTAACAGAAAATTATTGCAGGATTTGTTAGAATCAGAATTGACGTTTAGTGAAGATGAAAAGCTTCAGTATTCACTCTATACTATTCATTTCCTTTTTCCAATTCTGATACAAATGAGGAGCAGATCTTAGAGAATAAGATGGAAGCAGGAATTGAAGTAATATTTGGTATGTTGTTTGAATTCATTGGAATTTGGTTCAGATTGTATATCCTGACCAAATTAGAAAATTGGCCAAAATGTGTCCTTGAAATTAAAACATTTTACTATATAGATTCTATGAAACGCAAATGTGTATGGATCAGTGGTCAAAGAAATTTTGTCAAGTATGTCATATTGTCTTGAGGTGTGCAACCCCTTGAGAAAAAGAAAAACCTCACCATGAATCAACATTGTGAATATTCATGCAGAAAATGTATTAATTTTTTGTGCCATGTCTTAAAAATACATATGATTGGATAAAGAGTAGTGGTTTTGTAGAGTTAAATTCTGATGCACCAAGAAGCAAATAAATGCATTGTTCAGCCATTGTTTTCTGAGAAATAACACAGAAATGGGAAACATTTTTGAAAGGGGAATAAATGAACTATGATGCAGTAGCCATCAACTTGTATTCGAAAACTAAGACATGAACAAGTGTTGAAAGCAAAAAAAAAAAGAAAAAAGAAATGAAAAACTACAAGGTTGTAATAGAAAAAATATTCAAGAAAGTTGAAAATTTAGTTCAAGTGTTTTTGTGGAAACTTCTTTTAGAGTGTGTTTTTTTTTTGAAAAGTTGATTGTAAATAATGATTGCTTAGAATAGTGTAATATAAAAATGGGTTCAAGGAGCATGCAACACAGGGAAACATAGTGTACACGTACACTACGGGGGCTACATTCATGTGGATTCTCGGGGCGCTACACATTCCTTTTTTCCCTATAAATTTTTTTTTACTCATTGTTTACCCAAAAATTTTATGCACTTTCAGAAAGTTTCATAGCTTTTGATACTATTGGTGGTGAAGGAACTGCTCCTTTCTTGATAGGTGTCATGTGGCTGCATGCATTTTTAAATCATGGAAAGCAAATAAGACCAAATGGAAAAATGTATACTAATCAGATGCATAAGAAATCTGATTCTTTGATTGAGGCAGTGTGTGGGATGAGATGATAATGGATATGGGGGGAGGGGAGGCGAGGGAGATGTAGCAAAGGAGAAGAGGATTCAATATGAGGGAGAGAGAAAAATTGACAGAGGGGAAAAGAATGAAAGAAGGCAAAGGTACAGGAAACGATAATTGAAAAAAATGAAAAGGCAAAAGATACGGCGCAGGTAAGAATGTCCCATGAAAAAGCAGGTGGTCTTAAAATTTTTCTAGTGGCAATGAACTTTCAGATTTGGCAAGAAAGCAGGGGACTGTCAAAACCTACCAAATGATATGCCTACATTTTCTGAGCAACAGTGCTCTTGTCTTCCTACTTGAAAGCATTGTTGAATCTTCATAGTAGAAACATTATAAAAGCAGCCTTCCATGATAACACTGGAGATAATTATTTGTATTGCCCACAGGCCCGAGAGGTTAATGATGAAGAAATTTTACATTTCAAGTCCGACCGGGTCAAAGGTGAACCTGTAATTGTAAGTGATGTCTAAGAGATGACTTCTGGATTGAGCTGGGAGCCAATGGTTATGTAACTGCAACATTATGTTTGAGTAAGAATGAGGTAAGTTCAAGTAACTTTGCATTACTTTTGTTCATCTATCTTGGATTCTTGGCAACTATTTCAAATGCCATGCTTTCAGTAGGCAACTTGTTTAACTATTGTGAAAATGAACAATTTACTGAAGTTGATTGATTTCACTACATGTTCTTATCTCCAACTTTGTGCAACTGCATTGTTCTCAAGACCTACTGCAGCTTGGGGTTTTGACTTGCAGAATTTGCATCTGTCCTTGAAATAAATGGACTTGTGTTAATTGCATTTAAATTTTATTTCCCTTGGATTTGGCCTCTTTGCATTCATCAGTTGCAATATACATGATGTGCTTCTTTACTGCCATTTATTTCTCACTGATTCTTTGTGCAGGAACTGCAGTTTGATTTGAACATCCACCAATTCTTTTACTGGTATTCAGAAGGTCAGTATTATGATGAAAGCTGGCCACTTTTATTAAAATTGGAAGATTGGCCTCCATTTAACTCATTTGAGGAGAGATTTCCATGCCATTTGTTATTGTGCCTTGAATATTATACCCCGTACTCAAAATTAAAAAAAAAATTGAGAGAAAAAGGGAATCTCTGGCGGTAGCGGAGGGCTTGTAGTCCGACACTGATTCCCATAGGGGGTGCGGAGGGCGAAGCCCTCCGCTGTATGAACCCTTATAAATATGGGTTAGAGTTTTATGATATACTCTCTTCTTCCAAAATTAGTGAAAAACTTTTTGATGGCGGCCTCCTTTGCCCGTGGATGTTTCCCTCTTATTTACATTGATAAAGAGGGTTTTACCACGTTAAAAATCTGTGCGTCAATATTTCTTTCTCGTTTTTATTCGTTGTTTTGATTCTTGGTCGATCCCTCGCCCTATATATTCTCAACACCATTGGACTGAATTTATCAGTTCACTTTCTTTCAAAGAATACACACATCCTAAGAGTGGCTTTCTTAACCTTGCTGCCATATTGACCAACATATATTTTAAAGCCAGACTTGGGACAAAAGACATATATTGCTTATGAGTTTCACCAAGAATTGGGTCTTGGAGATTCTGAGACAGACCTTCATTTTGCGATATCTGATGTTGTAAATATACCATTTAATAATTTCTTTAACTCATAAATCTTTTGTATTTTCTATTATTTACTTGGATGAGATTGCCCATTGAATCCAATTTTCTTACCGCCTTCTTATTTCAATTAGTAGGAAAGAATTATGGTTTTGATTGGAGAGTATATGGAGTTCATTTCGAGACAATCTCATTCATTTTGAATTTTGTATGTATGTGAATTATGGATTTTTGTTTATTCGCTACCTCCAGCTTTTATCTTTTTGTAAAACCCTTTGTATGTTTGTCATCTCTATCAATTCAATTCATCCTTTGGGGACTGGTATACTTTGATTATATTGAATATAAGCCCTAAATCCTATTGACTTTGATATAATCAAATTTATTTCTGAATATTATAGTAAATTGTCAAAATGTATATAAACGGATATCTTTAGACCATGCAGTAATCTTTCTAAACATGTGTGACATATTAAGGATAAAGATGGAAGTTCCATGCTTAAATCCATATTGTTTAATTTTATTTTAGATAGACTTGTTTGTTGCTCTCTCTTTGCTATCTTTACTCTCAATAGTTATTCAGACGACATCTTGGTTCTAAATATCAATTGGAATTTAAAATATATTTAAGAAGGTGTTACTACTGTTGAGTGTTGACATTGCTCAGAAACTCAATCAGCTTCGATTGACTCTAGCTTATATATGAGTACATTTGTGAGCCTTGGTCCATCTACTTCAGATTCTCGGAAACCATTCCCGATCAAGAATAGATGTATCTTTCACTCATGAGAGCGAGTCCTGTTGGTTCCGGTTAGCAAGGGGCCCAATGCTTCCTTTTTGTTCTACCCAAATAATTATACAACTTTGATTTATGACTTGTTGATCTTTGAAAGACACGTATGTGTTATTCGAACAATATGATAATCTTATTTAACTTATTGTTTATAGATACACTTGTAGAATGTAGGAAAAAACATGTAATTGCTAGTCTCAGCACATCCAAATTTGAATCACATTGTCATCTATCTTGGATAGCTGATTTTTCCTGCCAACATTCCACTTTCCACTTTGTATACATGCACCTAACTGTGATTGTTTCTTTTGCACATCCGTCTACCTTTTGCTTTGAGTAATTTCTTCAGGTCTGAGTGATATATGAAAGATTAGTTCGCTAGGGATGAAGACTTGCATCATAAACATGGTTCTGAAGGAGTACCGTTTGTAATTACTGTAGTTGTTACAAACCCCTTGAATTTTCATTGTAAGATTGGATACACTTTTCAAGTTATGTTTCTTATTGGAAGCTAGGGATGAAGACTTGCATCATAAACATGGTTCTGAAGGAGTACCGTTTGTAATTACTGTAGTTGTTACAAACCCCTTGAATTTTCATTGTAAGATTGGATACACTTTTCAAGTTATGTTTCTTATTGGATTCACATATTTGTTTAATGATGACAACCATATTGTTATATACTATGCTACATTTTGAATAGTTTTTACATATACTCGATAGTTACAATATACTTTCTATCGTTCGACACTTATCGTTGACACAAAATCATGTAAGATGTCCATTTCCATACCCTTTTCTTTCCCCATATAAGGACATGAAAGAATTCTCTCTGCACTTCCGTTGTCCATCCCCATTTGTTCTTTCATTTCAATCTTTACAGGGCTCATACATACAAGTGTTAACAAATAGATCCAGACAAGTTCATATGTGAAACTACTCATATACTTCTGAGTTAAGAAACAGTCAGAGCAGTATTTATATTATTATCTTCATTTTACTCTTCAAGTTTCTTTATGGGTTATTTTCAGATAAACATCCTAAAACAAAAACTGAAGTGAAACTCAGTTCAAGCAGCTGACATGAATACATTACCTGAAATTAAAGCATGCTATTCAAGACCAAGGCCAAATTTATGTTGAAGGGAAGATGGAGAAAGGGAATGTGAAGGGGGCGAGAAATATGTCCAAGGAAGCAGCAAATTGGATCATCTGGAAGTAGCATGGAGCCCATTATAATGTGCGAAAATAAAGCCAAAACTGATGTTGCTGATAATACTAAAAGGATCTGCCTTGCTGAAGATAAGATTTGATTTTCTACATCTACATTATAAATGATACTACTGATGCTACTTGGATTTTTTTTATTTCCATTTTATTTACCTTAGTAATATTTTTAAAATTTCGATACCCATGCTTCACTTCTTTTAATAATGTAAATTACTGCAAATTTTTGGTATAGTTGTAAAACTCTGTACTAATTGCCAGGCACTATAATTCGTTCCATATATAGTGGCATTTTCCAGTACATAACATTTTCTTGGACAACATTATGATTGGCTCGTGGATGAGAGAAATACCGGCTGATTGCTGTTAATTCATCTCAAAATCGAATATTGGTGGTTTCATAAAAAGGTCTTAATGAAGTATAAATATAGGAACCATGAAAAATGTTATTTAATAT
>LTAE01006323.1:9074-25697 GCA_001647135.1 Pontederia paniculata
TTTTTATTTTATTAATATATATATATATATATATATATATATATATATATATATATATCATTTGACGTGTGTCTCTGGCTTGATATAAAATAGCTTTTTATATGTTTTATTTTTCTATGAGGAAAAGAAACCTAGTTAGTTAAGACTAAGGAAACGCCAAAGTTGGCTTCTTTTGGTCCATTTGCAGCACGCACAAGCACCATAAATGGCGTAGTGTGCGTATGTGAGCATATATAATTTTAATAGTATTACCCACTAGCAATTATTATAATTGTATATTTCGTCTGCTTCCATGGATCAGTCGCTGTTTAAGCTACCACGCTTCCACAACAAACCCGATCACACTGTTTTCGTGAATGCCCACTACCAGCAGGATATTCTATAAATATTATTTCTGATTCTGGAGTATGCCCCATCAACTATGCATAATTGCTTTATCAAAATAATACTAATAATATAGGTAAGAAATTTAAGTACTTTCATGTCTCAATTCATTCACATACCCAATACTCGAGTATTTATTAGTAAGATTATTAAGATCGAGATCATAAAATAAAAAAATTAAAATAAAAAATTATAAGATTAGATCGAAGATCGTAATAAAATAATATATTTTAATATACAATATATATAACAAAGTGTTTGCTCTCAATTTATAAATTAAAGTTCAATATATCACAATTTGATTAAAATTATAAGAAAAATATATTAAACTTCATCTATATTAATTATTATATCAAGATTATAAAAAAATTTTAAATAATTAAAATATTTATTTGAGATCGTATAAGATCGTAAGATCAATATGACATAACTTAAAATTTTATCTTATATTAAGATCGAGATCGGTTTGGACTTTCAAGATTGTAAAATCATAAGATCTTAAGATATAAATCAAAATTTTGTCAATCATGCTTATTAAGATAGTTATTTATTTCTTAATATAAAATATAATCCCAAAAGTTAAAGAAGGATATTAGTATATAATTCTTTACTTATTTCCTAATATTTTACTTTATGAAAGTTTGGTTTTTTTATGCATATAAATTGTATATTTTTATAAAATATAATAATGTACTTGCACCTTAACTTTTAGAGAATTGATGTAAAATACCGGTGCTATATCTGTATCCATGTAACATTGGATTTCACTTTTGTGAGTTTATTTTCTCTGCATTCATCATTCTCTTCTCTGTTTTTGGCTTCAAACATACACATAAGTGAAATGATTCTGTATATGCACGATATGAGGTTCTCAAATATTACTAGCTCGCAGAGATTGTAATTCAACAGCAAGTAATCTTGCACAGGAAAAAAAAAAACATATGTTGTTCTCTCTCAACACAATCCTAAAACTCAATATCTGCTATTAACTATATAAGTCTGTGCTGGCTATTCATGTGATCTATGCAGCATGTTCGCCCTTCTAAGTCTGCACATATTTCTGTATGGGTGCAATCTGGTCATGTGGAAGAGCACCAGAATAAACCACAACTTCATATTTGAATTCTCGCCCAACACAGCCCTCAAGCACAGGGATGCCTTCCTCATCTGTGCCTCATTCATGACCGCCGTTGTCGGCGCCATGGTCATACACTTATTGCTTCGATCCGCCGGGGTCTTCCCTGATCATGTTGATGCCATACCGGGAATTCTCTTGCTGGTAACTAAAGGATCTCTCCAACATAATTTTTTTTGTCAGAAATAATTACATGGCCGTGTACAACTCACTGAGACTGTGTTACTAAGTAGTTTAATTAGGTGTTTGCTGATATCTTTTGAATTTCCTTCTGCTCCAGCTTTTCATTGGCATACTTATTTGCCCATTTAACATACTCTACCGCTCGACTCGCTACTGTTTTCTGCGAGTGATGCGCAACATTGCATTGTCACCATTGTACAAAGTAAGATCACGCCTCTTCTCTATGTGTTCATGTTTAGAAATAATATATTCCTTGATCAAATATTGAAACATAAAGTGATTAATTGATCAGGTGCTAATGGTGGACTTCTTCATGGCTGACCAGCTTACGAGTCAGGTGACCTTCTTAATCTTGCAGACCTTAAAGCTAAACAAACTTAACAATTAAGTCTATAATTCTATCTCATTGTCCAGTTTCAATATTGTGTAAATGTTCTCTTATAGATGTTATTGATCGGTCTAACAGATCCCACTGTTAAGGCACATTGAGCTCACAGCATGTTACTTCATGGCTGCTGGCTTCAGAACTAACCCTTATGAGACTTGCACTCGTAGCCAGCATTACAAACTACTGGCCTACATCATCTCCTTCCTTCCTTACTACTGGCGAGCTATGCAGGTAGGTAGAATTTGCATGCACTAATTGAGCCTATGATAGTTTCTAGTTCAACTTAATTATTATATGTATGCTTTAGCTGACACTTGCATTATACCATGGTTCCAAGTGTGCCAGGCGATACATCGAAGAGGGTTACGATATCAACCACCTCGCGAACGCCGGCAAGTACATATCTGCCATGTTGGCAGCTGCAACTAGGATGAAGTATGCAGTGGATCCGACACCAACGTGGCAAGCCATCACCATTATAACATGTACTGGTGCAACATTCTACCAGCTCTACTGGGACTTTGTCAAGGACTGGGGTCTCCTGGACATGAAGTCTAAGAATCCGGGCCTCAGGGATGAGCTCATCCTCAAGAAGAAATGCACCTATTATTTCTCCATTGTGAGCAGAATTCCATCTCAGTCATCTGCTACTACTCTGATTCTGGACAATCTGTAATATTCTGTGTTAATTCGCTGCAGGCTTTGAACTTTGTACTTAGACTTGCATGGATTGAGAGTGTGATGCACCTGACCCTGGGCAAAGTCGAGCACCGGCTGGTGGATTTCTTGTTAGCTTCATTGGAAATCATACGGCGTGGGCACTGGAACTTCTACAGGTAATTAACTAATTAAATGATCATAATTAGAGAAGCTCTTTATGAGATTAATTATTTGTTGTGCACACAGGTTGGAGAATGAGCACCTGAACAATGTTGGGAAGTTCAGAGCTGTGAAAACTGTTCCCTTGCCCTTCCGTGAGTTAGATTCAGATGATTAAAAATGGACATGTATAGGCTAAATGGATGCAGGACCATTCAGGTGCTGAAGAACCGTGTTCTTTTATCAGCTGTGGTCGAACTCCCCGGCCGCGGCAATGAAGGCAATGAGAGCTGCCAATTGCAAGCAATAAATCTGCTGGTTTGGTGGAATAAAAGGGATGCTAATTATCCAATCTCCAGAGATAGAGTAGTACGACATGGTTCAAGTAAATGAGCGAGGAAGAATGCAGCAGAGAGGTCTAATTAGTCTGAAACCTGGAAGTGTTTTTAGCACAAGAGAAAGGGATTTGCTTAGCTACTCATTGTTATTAGAATTTGTAGAATGCCACGAGATGTTGAACTCCTTGATTTATGGTAGGGGGTTCAAACTGATTGGTGGAAGGACTTATTCCATCGAATAGACTGAATTTGTTGGAAATGCAAACTAGTGTATAATCTAAATGTAGAGTATTTGATGCTCCAAAGGACAAAATTCCTCGAACCAATTTTGATGAAAAGAATAAAAAAAATATCCATTAAAGATAATAACTTAATTACAAAAGAATAAAAAATTATCTAATCAAATTCAGGACTGGTAATGGCCTAAGATGGGCATGCTGAACTAATCCTGTTAAATGGAAAGGGATATCTGCAAGTAGGCCTGAATTCAAACTATAACTAATAAGCTAGAATTCTTACAATTTCAAAACAAGGCCTGGTGAAGTTGAGTCTGCAAATTGGGCTCAGATTGTCTGAAATCATTTTCTTTGCTCACATGATACTTCTCAAAGAAAGAGTAAGCACAATTCCAAGGGATACAAAATACTAAATGATCCGAAAGAAAAATGTATCATGTACTCCTATAAAAGAGGACGGAATGTTGGGAGCGATTGCAGAAATATAAAAGTTAACCAATCACAATAGTTGAGGAGTTTATATTTTTATTCAAGTGACAAGTTTAAGTTTTTATACAAGTACTTGAGCATTATATATTTTAGCATCCTATTTGTTGTAGACCTTTGCAATTGCAAAAATATGCTTCTAAAATCTTATTGTGACTGCACACAGACACAAAATGGGAACTTTAAGAAGATGGGGGCATTAGTTAATTAAAGGGCGACCTTTCTTTTCAAGCATGCAAAGGGCATGGAGGCTAGTAACGACCTAAAAGCATGCACTTGCTCTGATATTAATTCATTGTCATGGTGGCCATGTGGATTTGCACCACTAACTATTTGTTTAATTTTTTGCAGCATCATTGTTATTAAGTATATCTATGTTTGTAAAGAAAATGATAACATTAAATATGCGTTGATACTAAAAAGCAAAGTTCTGCAGAGAAGTCAATTATGAATGCCTGAACACAAAATTCTCTCAAGGACAATTTTTTTATGCAAGTCTGAGATTATCACAGTCAATTACCAATAAAATTAACGCCAAATTGATCCATGCCCCTTCTTTCTTAGTCTTCATGATCCTTCAATTAATATCTACTGCGGTAGCTTGCATAGTTAAAAGAATGTCAAACCTAGTAAAGATTTTCACAAAATAATTTCTGCACTCAGAGCACCATATGTTCTGGAATGTCATCTTTTCATTTCTTCCTTAGATTGCATAAAAAAATTCTGCACCCAGAGCACCATATGGTCTCACATGTCATCTTTTCATTTGGTCCTTGGAACTGGTGCACCAAACATTTGTTTAGTTCCATGTTCAGAATTCAGATATTGCACACTTGCAGACCATTAGGAATTCTTTTAAGTAGCCTTTAGCATTAATCAACTTTATCACACTCCTAATGTGATGGCACTAGCTTTGCAATGCATGCCATGAATCATGGGAAAAGCTGTCCACTTAATCTTATCTAAGCATTATTACATATTAAAAATAAGCTACTGGCACTAGATGCAATTAACAGAGTGGCAATGGCTTCAGGTAACATTATTTTGCTATAAATAGAAGCATGGCCATGGAGCACTGAAGTATCCCAATCCAGCTGCAAGAGAAGCCCTATCTATCATAAGATCAACCATCACAAGAATTGCATTCCAGTCCATCCATAGTTGGAATTATGGCCATGGGAAGAGGCAGTTGCGATATGGCTCCTGTTTTCTTTGCCTTACTGCTACTACTGATCTTCTGCACATCACAAACTCTGGCTGTAACCCATGTTGTTGGGGACTCGCAGGGATGGGGATTTTCCATGTCCTATGCTGACTGGACCAACAAAAGGAGCTTTGCTGCCGGGGATACCCTCGGTCTCTCTCTCTCTCTCTCTCTCTCTCTCTCTCTCTCTCTCTCTCTCTCTATCTATCTCTCTCTCTCTCTCATATATTGCACTTTTTAAGTGGTACTAGTCGCTACAAATGTTTTATAATTATATTTTACATCTTAAATCACATGCAGTCTTCAATTATCAAGCTGGTCTGCACAATGTCGTGCCAGTAAACGCAGCAGGTTACAGAAGCTGCAAAGCAGCTGGAGATCCATCAAAGGCAGCTAACACAGGAAATGACAAGTTCGCATTAAAGAGAGGAGCCAACTACTTCATCTGCAGCATTCCTGGCCACTGCCAAGCAGGCATGAAGATCCAAGTCATGGCCAACTAATTCTGAAAAATCCTACCTTGAACCAATGTTCCTGGACCTTGTGATCTATCAATTAGTACGTCCAAGTTGTGAGCACAGATGGGTAATATATCTGTATCTGTCTGGCTGCATGATTAATTTAAATAATGGACGTACGTACTAAACATATGTCCATGGTCCTGTAATGATATCTGCATTTGCAGCGTGGAGTTAATATATCTAATCATTAAAATGTTGCAACCTCCAAATCTTTGGATCAAGTGAACAACATGAACACGATAAACTAACTAACACTATTTACCCATTTGCAATCAAATGTTGCAATGTTCATTTGCAGAGGTTCAGTTTATATAGAGAAATAACGGTACTTAATTAGTTAATTACCTTTCTCTCTAAACTAAAATAAACTATCAACTTTTAATTTAATGATTAAATTTATATTAAGAATATAATTATCATTCTCTTAAATATCATAGAACATATGTAATCGCAAAAAAAGGGTTGTACACTAATTTCGGACATGACTTTTAATTAAGTTATAAATCATACATGAAAAATGTTAAAAATATAAATATAAAGATATTACTCTATCTATAGATTTAAATTTTTAGAATTGTTAATAGAACATCTAATTTAAAATGATATCAAAGCCAAATACTCTGAGTTCAAACATCGTCGTTGTTTGTATTAAAAATTAGTTTTTTATTTAGTTGTCCACATTATTGAACTTTGATATAAATCAAAATGGTCAACGACCCACACGAAAAAAATGTGAAGAATATAAATATAAAAATTTTGCTTTTCTTATATACTTAAATTTTTAGTTCGTTGACAGTACATCTAATTTAATAGAGAATGTCTAATGAACTCGATCAATAATCGTGATGAGTGTGCATAAGAAACTTGGAATGGATTTTGGTAACATTTGAGATTCCTATACGGGAGCAATAGAAAGAAACAGCAAATGGCATATATAATAAACGATTAGTTCTTTCTAAGCACGATGGCACAATAGATATTCTAGCCAAACAAAGGGGCAACTTAGGAAATGAGTTTATGACCGTTGCTACCGTTGTTGTTGGCGGGCGAAAGACAGATCAATTCCTCTGGGGGCAGAGGAAGGAACAACCAAAAAACAAAAAAAAAAGAGAAAGAGAGAGGGAGAGAGAGGGAGAAAGATCCTTTTTCTCCCCCCTCCCTTTTTTCACCGAGGGTGGAATCAGAGGAACAACTAGCACACCTTCCTTCCCTCCTTGGATCAGGCTCGTCGCGGCTGCGGACCGACGCTGCTCCGATCGTTGGCCAAGATGAATAATCTTCTCACGGTAATTCATTCTTCCATGGGCTCATGTTTCCTCTCCTATTAATTTTGGTTTATGAAGGCAATGCAAACGAAAAAGACGTCCCTTTAATTTCGCTAAGATGCAATAAGTTAATAGGAAGCTATTTGCAGAATTCCTTTCACAGTTTTGTGCATGACATTGGTAAAATTCCCATGTTATTTCCCAGGAATCTTTTGAAAGGATAACTGGCCGTTATCCGGGAGAGGAAGCAAATGAAGGGAATGAGGTTTCTCCTGACGTCAAAGATAGAGGGATGAAAGGATTCTTCAAACAGGTAATTTTCAAAAGAAACGTTTATTTAATAATTCACACTGCTTTATTTTCAATTAACATGAATCTCCTACAAACAAGAACAAGATTTTTTTTTTTCTCTCCTTTGCTCCAGAGCTTAAAGTTAAAAGGTGAAATATAGATGCACTAAAGATGGACATTAAGGAGTACTATTGAAGAGAAAAGCTCAAACTTATATAGGGATAACATTTTGGTCTAACATAAACAAGAATCTACAAGAGAAAAAAAAGACATACATGCTTGCCTTTTCCTGTTGCCTATTTGACATCTACTCTTCTGAACCACACTGCATAACTTCTGTTGATTTCAGGTCGAAGAAATCGAGAAAGAGATTGACAGAATCACATCTCACTTAGATAAGCTGCAGGTATCTTTACATATTACAACACCCTTCTCAGCAAGCTTCATTAAACTACATTGAATCAACTGCCTTGCATTTGTCTTATAAGTCATATTATCGTTGTGCTTCTAGTCGGCCAACGAAGAATCCAAGCACACGACAAAGGCCTCGTCGGTGAAAGGTGTATTCACCAACTGATAAATCTCTTCTTCACTGCATTAGTTATTGGAAAGATCTTATGTTCTTGGCGCATTCGCACCAACATATTTTACCCTTCTTTCAGAAATCAAACAACGAATGGAGAAAGATGTTGAAGAAGTTAAGATCGTTGCTTTAAAAATCAAAACAAAGCTGGAACAACTTGATAGAGATGTGAGCTCGTGTGTTCCTGATATTGGTTTTCTCTTCTGAGTCTCTATGCTTGTTAAATTTCACATTGAAGCTAAAGATTGTATGGCTTGACATGTTGCAGTTTAGAGAATTAGAGATACTTGCTCACTGTAATCTAGCCTTTTATGGTCATATCATCAGTTTCATGCTTTCCCTATTTGCAGAATTTGATGAACAGGCAGAAATCAGGATGCGGAAAAGGGACAGGCGTCGACAGATCTAGAATAGGAATGACTGTGTACGTAAGTTGCCAAGTTTAAATGAAAAAACAACTTTGTTGCTACCCTGTGTTCTTGCTTATTAGTGCAAAAAAAATTTGCTTGAAGTGGATTCCAAAGCGATTCATAGTCTCATTCCTACCATTCTGTGGGTTCTTTTCTGTTATTTCTTTCTGAGCTTCATCATTTAGACTTCAATGAATCTTACTTCGGAAAACAAAAAACTGAAAAGTGACAATACATGTAATCTTTTCATGGTTCAGGGCTTTGAAAAAGAGGTTAAAAGAGAGAATGACGCAGTTTCAGGTACTTAATTTCCACAGACAATCTCAAATTACAAAATTTCCATGTACACTTCTGCTTTGTATCTTTATGGAAATGTTAATCAAGTCTTCTTATCAACATTATAGATTCTAAGACAGAATATCGAGAACGAGTACCGTGAGGTTGTCGAGAGAAGAATATTCACAGGTAAGAGTAGCATCCTATAGCTGTTGAGAACTAATATCATGTTACTAACATTTTTTCTCTCCAATAACAGTGACAGGAACAAGACCAGATGATGAAGTAAGATAAGTTTTAAATGCTACATTTCGTTTAAGTTCGGTCAGCTAGCAATTTCTTTTGCATCCATGATATGACCATTAACTAGTACAATGCTCCATGTAAAACAGACAGTAGAGAAATTGATAGAAACTGGAAACAGTGAACAGATTTTTCAGAAGGCGATTCAAGGCCACGGTCGAGGACAAGTAATAAATTTCGAATCCCTGCTACTTTTAGATAGCTTTTTCAAAACTCATAGAGGAAAACAACGTTTTCGGTTTGAAAATCCTGCAGATTATGGACACAGTAGCAGAGATACAAGAAAGACACGACAGTTTCCTGGAGGTCGAGAAGAAACTTGTAGATCTGCAACAAGTAAGTGAATTATCTGCACTTTACCAATCACTTGTTCTTTCTCCTATCATCAGGAGTTAGCCCATCTCTTTGAGCTATATCAATTAACAAAACTTGAAGAAATTGACTGCAGAATTTAAATTTCTTCTGCTAATCTAAATTTTGATATCTTCTTCGATGATGTTGTACTGTCAGATGTTCTTGGACATGTCAGTACTGGTGGATGCCCAGGGAGATTTGCTAGATGACATTGAAGCTCAGGTCTGATGAACTTAAAGTTCACGAATTAGAAAATCACTACAGCATATAGCTGATTTGTGTTTAATTTTTTACATCTTAGGTCAACAAATCAGTTGATCATGTTGAAAAGGCAAGAGTTGCCCTTCAAGAGGCAAAGAAGGTGCAGAAGAACACAAGGAAATACATGTGCTTTGCCATCATTATTCTCCTCATTGTCATTATCATTGCTCTTGGCTCCATTATGAAAAAGGCTTCTAGCTCAACGTCACAGTAGTGAACTAAAAAAAAACTTCAAATTCAACCTCTTTCAACATGAGGCCACCGTTTCCCCTATGATCATCTTAGACAGTATATCGCATGTCAATTACATGAAAAATGTATATATACATATACATATATATATGATAAATTAAATGTTGCATATTTTTAGTCTTTCAAGTGCAAAACATATAATATCTAATGTCTAAAAGAGTAGTCATGGGACTCGGATCTGAAATTTGCTATCATATCAAATGTCTGACTAAAAAGATATTTTCTGATAATATAATCTTATACATGATTGCTCATCTTGCTACCACAAACCCAACTGTAATTATTTGCAAATGCAAATGATAAATAATCAAGGAGAGAAAGCATTTTATATTCCATAGATGCAGCAAATATGAAAACAGCACATAAACATCAAATCAACAGAGCATAATATACCATTTTGGAACCAAGATTTGCTCATGAAACTTCAATGTTCCATACAGAAAAAAAAATACCATGTCCAAGGATAAAAGGAAAACAAGAATCTTTAATTTGTGTAGTCGTGCATCAAAGATGAACATTGGAATAAGTGCAGTAATTTCTTCATTAGTTCCAAGTTGTGATATGATAAAACCTTGTCACATGCATACATAAAGGAAGTTTTATGACAACAGAAGATCCTTGGCATTTCTGAATATACAAGTGTAAGGGGAAATGAAGAAGAAAAAGTAAAAAGAAAAAAAAATTGAAATGTCTGTGAACACTCATTAGTCATCTTTCTTTGGCCTTATCTCAATGCCCTGGATGAGAAGACCTCTCTTCCAATTTCCTCCCTTTATTTCCATCAGACTAATTTCCACCTCACCATCCTCTCCTTCATCATTGAAAAATTCCCCCAACTCCATCTCCATCCACCCATCATCCCTTAGTCGAGGAGTTCTAGTGTTTGCATCAATCTCAGCGTGGATAGGACCCATTAACTCCTCCACATCCTGACCCATGAAACGCTGAGGAGAAGGCTCCTGCAAGCTTATCATGTTTCTTGACAATTGAAATCCAATTTTCACAGTTGCCTCTTGACGTGGGAGGTGGAGACCATATGACTTCTCAGCTAGCTTGTAGATGAGAAAAACTACATAAGTCGTTTTCCATGAGAGCAATTTGCTTTCAATTTTTCCTCGAATCTCCAACCAACATACGGCCAACAGTTCAGCAACTTCTAAGAACCTATAAGAGATGAAAAATACATCCTGGATGACGTTAACCTCAATAACAATTCAGAGTATCGGTTTTCTTTATCTTCGAATCTAGACACATGGACTATTATGCAAGACAAACTTCATATCCTTCCAATATTCCAACTGTAACAATATAAATTTCAAATGTGATCACACTTCATTTGTTTTTTAAACTTTGTACTTCCCCTCAAAAACAATTTTTGAAGATAAAAGAAAACTTTAGAACATTGACATGGTGTAAGAGCATGCACAATTTTTTTAGTTAATAAACTATTAAAATTATAAAAATGAAAAGAAAATAATTTGAATTGCATAAAATGATATTTTTAATGCATTCATATCCACATAGGAGAAAAAACCATAAAAGAACCAGCTATTGATAATGGTTTATGAATAGTTTATCCTGGGTAGTGGTTAGAAAAAAGGAGGGTGGGGGAATTTATAATCCCTTGTGATGGACATGGAAGATGATATAATTAATAAAGAAATATATACGCAATTTTATACATTTTGGAGAACTAAGTTGTGGTGCAATGGCACACAACCCAATTGCAGATCAAGACTTTTTGTGTCGCCTTATTTCTTATTTACTTTTCAAAGTATTAGGCACACATGCCTCTCTTGTAACTGGAAAAAAAAAAGATCCTTGAGAAAAAAAGTCAAGTTGATTCATTCTTCATAATAGTTTCTTCATTACACAGATTCCTGGGCATTAGACATTCCAACATAGAAACAAAATAATAGTTTCTTTTATATAATCTGTTTTGCAGTTTTACACTTCTACCCAATAAAAACTCACAATTGAACAACAAGACCAAGTACAGCCAACAATGACTTGAATCAAACAAGAAAAACCATTAAATAACATACCCAAAGTTCAGCATGTATAGGAAAAATACAAGCATACCTTGAATCAGGTAGATGAATCCATCTCCAGTACTTTGGACTATCACCCCATAAAATACTCAGCTCTCGTGCTGACAGCATGTAGCACTTTGCCCCAGTCAATTTTTCTAAACTAAAACTCTGTAAGGAATCAACATTAATTAGTTCCAATAAGTAACCAATTCCATTAAGCTTCAAACACCAAATTGTCAACCCAAACCCAACCAAGGTGGTTGTGAAGGATATAGAGCAAGGTTTGCAAGAACAAGTTCTTAGTTATTTAAATCGTACATAAACCTAAAGGAAGAAATTCCAAGGTTCCCTTATTTTCAGATTAAAAAAGTATTTCTAGCTTCAAATAGCAGAGAATGAATCCCATGTTTATATCAATTTCAGATTTAAAATCAATGGTAATTTTTTTATACTTCAATCAATGTCAGATGAAGAATGAATCTTTCTTCAAATTCTCAACAAAAAGAAAACTAATTGGCTATTCGTCAAGTTGTAGAAGCAAAAAGGAAGTATGCATGAATTGCTAAACTAGAAACACTTATAGATGTCTCGGAAACATGAGGAAACATAATGTGGGCGCATTAAATGTTTGCTCAACTTCAATTTGTTGATCAATCACATACATGATTAACTGAAAAAGAGAAGAGTTAAATGATGACAACAGGGGCTTAAAGCTTACCGTAGCAAACACAAGGAAACAATGACCACAGTTCAAGATCAAATCTTTTGTTTCTTTTGCAGATAAAAAATGGCATCCTTCTCCCAATTAGATTTTAGAACCCCGTTTTTTTCGAATTGACAATCGAAAATCTCATTTTTATCTTAGTTCCAAAGGGGAAAAAAATGACTACACCAAAAAGGAACAACTCCAATGATAGATCAATATTTCCATCTTTGTTGTACTTCAGATCGAAATGTCAATTCCCAGGTGAAAAAAAAGCTTCTTTCTTGTAGTTCCAGATGAAGGAAATAAAAAAAGAACAAAACAAAACGCCGGCAGGGGATAAAAGAAAGAGGAAACAGTAGGAATGGATGGAACAGTCCGAGTACCATGTTGCCGCCATCGATGAGGAGTGGCTGGTCGCAGAGGCGGAAGTAGAGCTCCCGCTTGGTAGCGTACTCGACGGGTTGGACAGCCCGTCCGATGATGCGATCGTAGTCCGGCGGCAGGAACCGCTCCCAGACGCTGTCGGCCGCCGCGGCAGCGCGGAAGGTGGTGGACACCGCCGCCGAGCGGCATGCATCCTGAGGCCCCGTCAGGGCAATTACATGAGATATACAACCCTCCGGCAAGCTTTGGATAGTCATCTCTCTCTCTCTCTCTCTCTCTCTCTCTCTCTCTCTCTCTCTCCTTCCTCTCGCTTCGATGTACCATAAAAAAAAAGCTTTACATCATAGTATACTGAATTATTTCGAAGGGTAATAATATTTGANTCTCTCTCTCTCTCTCTCTCTCTCTCTCTCTCTCTCTCTCCTTCCTCTCGCTTCGATGTACCATAAAAAAAAAGCTTTACATCATAGTATACTGAATTATTTCGAAGGGTAATAATATTTGACCGTAACTTAAACATTTTGAATACGGAATTATTAATTTTCACCGTCTCAATTGGAAATTTGAAGTCATTCTAAGCTAATTAATGTTAAATGAGTGATTTCTAAGTCGATTTATTCAAATTTGAACAAATTATTTTTCAAGTTCTTTAAGAGCTGAATTATATTTATGTCTGATGAAGGAAATTAAATAGATTAAAGGAAATAAAATATCTAAAAATGAAAGGTTATTTTCATCAAATTTAGAATAATATGCTCAGGAATACCAAAGCGATTCCACCTCACCACACGGCTGGAAGAGGCCACTAGAAAGTAGTACAAGGATGTCGATCGAGAGAGAGAGAGCGCAACAAAAGTAATTGATTTATGATGAGTTCGAGAACGTTTGACTTTTTATTTTTATATATTAATTTAAATTTTAAATCGTATGTTTGAGTTTAATGGCTCTTTTTTATGAGATTTGTAATAGTTCTTTTTTTTTGGTAATTTATACATGTAGGCAAGGCACAATAATTGCTACGTTTGGTGGATATAACAGGAAAAAAAATTAATTTTGGCAATAATTTTAAGTTCAGGTAGGAACAGATTTGTGTTTAGAAGAGTAATTTTTTTTAAAGAAATAATAGTGTTACTCGGCTCGCTTATGGTTATCAGGTGGTGTGAAATGTAGCAAATCGGGTTCAATTTCAATCCCATATTCCTGACCAAGTAGTAGGAAATTGCCGCGTTGGGTGGCCGGATAGCCCGACTCATCCTGAGCCCAATTGCTGTGGCCCAAACCCCACACACCGGTCTATTAACCAACTAATAAGCATTCTTTTTTTCTTTACCCAAAAAAATAATAATAATAAAGCACGATTGGCCCATATAATTAGGAGTGAGTCCTAAGGTAAATATTTTTTTTTTGTCATCCCAGTATATTCCAATATACATCAAATCTCATCGCTGTATGATAGACAACACTGAAATGAGTATCAAATGATACTTAAGACTAATTTAATGAAAATCTTTGCATACTCAAAAGGTTGAACTCAAAATTTATTCAATTGAGTAGTTGTTTATTACTTCATCTCAAATCTTATTAACTTTTTCACTTGTGAGGACTATCAGGTAATTCAAAATTAAAATAAAGAGCACAATAATATTTTTCTAAAATCGATGAATCCATATAATCTTACCAACCAATTGTCTCACTTTTTTGTGGTTACAAATTTGAATTAACTTAATTTTTTTTAAGTATCACCCAAATATTTTAATTAGTTGGATAGATGCTAATAGTCTCCTAGGTAACCTCGAGAATACTAATAAAGAATATGCATGACTATATTACCATCACCTTTTTTCATTTTTTTCATGGGAGTTTTATTGTTTATTAATTATTATGAAATATTTGGTTCCATAATTCCATTTACGGAGTAAACAAAAACAAAAGGCCGATGAACGAAAATTGATCCAACTCGATACAAAATTTTAGATTTTTCTTTTTAAATGATAAGAAACTTACGTAATTTTCATATTTGAAAATATCAAAAGAGGAATCAACTGAAGTATTTTGTAATTATAAATATTGAATACAATTTTTAAAATTTTTGAATACATTCTCATATCTACAAAATTACTCAATATAAATATGTTGAATGCATGTTAAAAATATAAACTATAAATGTCAATTTATAGGACTTTTCTTATTATTATCATGAATATATAAAATAAAAAATATGGCCCCAAAAGATTATACGAAAGATTTTTTATTTAAAAAGATGATCTTTTTTTCCAAACTTATAAAAAAAACGGACCCTAAATAACAAGAGTTGGATCAATAGTAAACTAAGATAAGTTGAAAGATAACTAATAGCCTCAAGCTCAAGCTTTAAGAATATTATTGGAAGACATGATTAATCTTTAATTTGGTTCTCCAAGTATGGCACGCCCAAAGACGAAACTAAGTGGGTGTGCCACTCTGTGCACTCGCACTCGTTCAAAAATAAAAACTTAATTTGTATACATGTATCATGTATTTGTAGTTGGTTTTGATAGCTTTCGGGGTTTTCAACAAGTGTTCATCAATTCTACTCAACAAGGGGTTCTTTTATAGCGTGTTTGCCACACCTAGTCCGCCTTAAATTCGTGCCCTGATTGATCAAATCTTCTGCATCAATCTTGTCCATGACGCCCAACGAGAATCGGTCACTGATGGATCATCTCAAGCATCGTCAAATGGAGCGTGTAAGGTGCTCCTCTAATGGTCACATTGGTCATCATATAACATCTCCCACTTGATCGGCATGATCATGCAACTTTGACACTCCCATTATTCATGTAGTGCAAAAGTGATATAATCTTAAAGTTTATTATTCGTGAAACTTCACTTTCATTCAAATATTCTTAATTAGCATTAAACCAACATATTTAATAAATGTTCTAACTAATTTTTTTTATAAGAGAATCAATCAATATATCATTTGCAGGCATGTAGGTTTCTATCACTTATTTTCTTTTTCACAATGTCATGTACATAATGATATTCGATTTCTGTGGTTTTTCTTTGGAAATATTTGCTCCATTGTCTATCAAACTTATTGTGACTTGATAATCACAGTATATTTTTAAGTTGTCTTAGTTCCAAAAAACGTCTGATCCATACTGCATGAGAGGTTTTCATATTACAAACAATATATTCATCTTATTGTATGTGTCTTTCCATGCATACTAGTTTCATACTTTCCAAGAAATAACTATACCACCTAATAAAAAAATGTGACATGATGTGAATTTTCAATCATCAATATATTCTTCAAAATTCGCCATTTGAGTAAACTTACAATCTCAAATGAATCAACTTGGTATGTCAATTTTAATTATATATGAAATAAGCACTAATCTTTACTAAGTTATTTTTCTATCACAATTAATGTCGATATTGGAGTGCGATTTTGCATGTCAATTTTTTTTTAAAACCTTACTGAGATATTGTTCTTAATTTTTTATTTTGAATAATTTGAATTTCGAGAACACAAGATACTTCTCTTATGTTCATTTCAAATTTCTTCTTCAATTCCCTTTTATCTCATTGAGCATTGTAACAAATTTGCTCTCTCTTCTTGATGTACGTGCACCAATCTATTTTATTTGCACTGAGGTCAAAATGGACAATCGTCAAATGAAAATTTTAGTACCATTGATAAGATGAAATGTTTTAAGACATACAATGATTTTTTTTAGTTTGTAAATATTATTCTCATGATCTTCCACTTCAAAATCATCAAATCGTTGCATATAGGGCCTGTTTGGCTTAGCTGATAAAAAATACC
>LTAE01006324.1:14425-25696 GCA_001647135.1 Pontederia paniculata
CATCAATTCTTCACTAAGTTGAGCTCTATTAGCAATATTGTTAGTGCCTCGTGTAAGCGTAATGATCAATTGAAAACTGCTCATGCTGCAAATATTGCCTATTTACTTTCTGTTGATGAGCTTCAAAGTGGAAAAGGACTTAATCAAACTTGTACTTTACAAAGACCTGAAGACACTCGATGGAGTTCACATTTAAGATCTGTGTCTAACTTGATTAAAATGTTTAGTGCCACATGTGAAATTTTGATAAATATTATCGATGATGGGACCACTTCAACTCAACGTGCAGAGGCAGATGCAGCATATGAGTCATTGACATCTTTTGAATTTGTTTTTATCTTACATCTCATGAAAAAAGTTCTTGAGATTTCATATTTACTATGTCAGACTTTACAAAATCAATCTCAAGATATTTTGAATAAAAGAGGATGGGATGATCTGATTAAGGTGGTGAAATTTTTTTGTGAATCAGTTAATATTCCTTTTCCAGATTTAACGGCATTATATGTTGCAAGAAGAGGGAGAGCTCGTCATCATCAAAATGACATTACCATTGAGCATCATTATAAAATTGATATTTTCAATGCAGTGATAGATTCTCAATTACAAGATTTGAACAATAAGTTCAATGATCATACTATGGAACTACTCACTCTTAGTTCATCATTAGATCCAAAAACAATGCGCTCAATATTAAAAATGGATGATATTTGTCAGTTGGTACACAAATTCTACCCTTCTGATTTTGCTGAGCACGAGATGATGCAATTAAGGATGCAATTTGAGCATTTTGACCATATTAGACAACTTGCTGATTTTGAGAAGCTATCAAATATATCAGATTTATGTCAATGGATGGTGAAAACAAAAAAAGTGTGATGTCTATCCTTTGGCATACAGAGTTGTTACTCTTATTTTTACTCTTCCAGTCTCTACAGCTACTACAGAGCGATATTTTTTAGCGATGAACATAATTAAAAATAAGCTTCGAAATAAGATTGAAGACGATTTCTTATCGGATTGTTTGCTGGTTTATATTGAAAAAGAAATTGCTGAGGAATTTACTGTGGATTCACTTGTAGCTGATTTTCGTGATTTGAAAGAGCGACGTTCTATTTTTTGAAATATTATATGAGAATAATGTTATGTACTTTGATATTTTTGTAAGTCACTTTAGTTCTTAAAAGCTTTAATTATAATATTTACTTTTCATGTTCATTATCTATTAGTGGTTTGGCCCCCCTGATTTTTTATCCTGGGTCCGTCCCTGCATAAGATCATATGATACACACTTAAAATTTAAAGTCCATATTGAAAATACATAAAGTACAATTGATCAGAAATATGCATCAAACTTTAACATTCACAACTAATCACATATGTAACCTTTCATGATATCCATTTCTTAACATATTTGACCAATACAAATGAAAATCAAAACTATGATGCATAGCTCATCCTTATCAACTCATAACAATTTATAATCTCAAAATAATTCATTTGAAAAATAAATATTTATATGACAAATAATCCCAATTATTATAATTTATCATGAAGCAGATAATTAACATTAATTAAGATAACTAGTTGACCAACTTAGCCAACTACACTTTCTGACATACTAATACACAGTGAAAGTTTCATTTTTTTATTTTTACTACAGAAGTCCAAATATCATGAAATAAATTTATTTGAAAGTAGACTCGCAAATCTTTAAATATATTAATTTCAGATTTTTCTAACTTATGAGTTATTTAAAAAAATTCCCGTGATTACAGGTAATCTAGTATTCAAACTGTTATTCTGAAAATTGATAGGTATCACTTGTTATCCTCATAACTCACTCTAGACAAATTATTTTAGGATCATTTTACATGGGTTAGAACCCTAGTTTTGTAAAGCATCTGACCTATAAGTTTGACATTTTATCTGCATGTACACAATTTATGGTATAATTTTCATCTAGGTTTGTTTATTCATCTCGGCGAGCTAGACCTATACTCACTAATTAATGCATAACTCTCTAACTTCATATTATTTTGAGAAAATTATTTCTTCAGTTGAAACTAGACTTCTAAGGAGTTAATCAAAAGAAGTTTCATAATTTTTTAGGCATTATAAGATTTATTACTCATATAGTCAATATTCATCTACCTAAATCACACCTAAAAAAATATGTTCTACACATTAGTTTCATAAATATCAATCATTTAATTTAATTTCTCTACAACTCTAAGTAAGTTAATTACTCATCATTAAAATTCTATTCATAAGTGTAAATCACCACAAAATAAAATTAAATAGATTCATCCATACATACATTGAATTTAGTTATTTATCTCTTTAATATTCTTTCCCTTGGCTTCAATCTTAGCAACTACTCCTCGCTTCTTCTTTGGTGTGCTCATGGTCGGTTCAAAGCAACCAGGTCAATCACTTTCTTTTTATGGCCATGGTTATATATTTAAGGTAACGTATAAGTCGGTTATGTGGATAAGAAAGGAGAAGGAAATAATGTGATTGATTAGGAGATTGACTTGAAATTAAAAAAAAAACTCAAGTAATGAGTAGCTCCCCTATATAAGTCAGTTAGATGAGGAGAAAATATAATATATATATTAATTATTTAGTTATTTGAATAAGCTTGATATAAATTGAATTAATTATCTTAATCATATTAGTCCTTGATTAATTAAATTAATCATAAATACAAATCACAATATGAATAAATCTTTTACTTCAAATTACTTAAAGAAAAATTAACTCAATTTAATTATTAATTAAGATAATAATTCATAGTCAAATAAAATACCAATACAATAATTAACTCAACTTGATTTCAATAGAATAGTTAATTCAATTTAAATTCTTAATTATATGAATCACTTAAAAGGTTATTATCTAAAATATTACAACCATCTCCATATTTTGTCCATGTGGTACTAATTTTCATTCTCATCATGTTTGGGTCTTACATATGCTCCAAAGGATTACCCGAAAGTTCTTCGCGCAAAGTTGTATGCTATTTGCCTATTTGTACCGCACAAATATCCATATGTAGCTTAACACATTAAACATAGCATCAAATTTGTAATAATCCATGTTGTCGCCTTTTTTTTCCTCTAAGAAAACAAAAAAAAAAAGATTATGATAAAAAAGTGTCCCACTCGATGAATTAATTAGTTCATATGAAACTTAAATAATTAATCATCACGTTGAATTTGCACTTTAACATATGATGAACACCTGTTAGGAATAAACATCCGTTAAACCACCTTGAGAGGCTCTATCATGACCTATTAGAGAAATGTACTTCTCTTCTAATATGTGAGCCAAACTATTACGTGTTAGAGATACATGTCCTCTCAAACAATAATTAAGCAAGAGCGATGAACCACTTAGTTGCTCCAACTAACTTATGAGTCGGAATATGATTTACTTAGCTGGGAAAATATTGTGTGGCAAAACTATGACTTCCATTGTCATTCACAAACATCATGATTTACATAGTTGCCAAAACATCATCCTAATTATGCCAAAGTTTTACTTTTTCTTTATACCTCGAGGGGTTCTCGGTATTCAAGACTATTAATAAATGACTAATTCGAAGTCGAGGACAATGAACAAAATTAGTTATTCCTCTAATCAAATTGATGACTTCAAAGTTCGAACTAAAGATTATTAACTTCTGATTCTTCAACCGACAACCGAACTTGATTAAGTTTTACTTTGTGATGAAATAAATATTAAAAAAGCAAGAGTAGAAGCATACTAATTACATGTACATTAATAAATTTTAACTCAAAAAATCATAGATAAACATATTTTATGTTCCAAAAATGGAAAATTATCTTTTTTCCAAAAAATATCATAATAATCTTCGATGTAGACTTATCAGCATTCAAAGATATCATAACACAGACGGCAGCGAAGATTTAAACTCTAATTACTCCTAAAAATTTCCGTCAATTATAAAATGCAATCGTACTAGCAAATTGGGACAACCAAATTTTGATGAATTCACCACTGTTCCTCACAAGTGAAAGCAGCGCATCTTGCTAAAAGTTTGCCAACTTTTTAAACAAAAGAAAGCATCTTGCATGCAGACCGAAATGACATACGTATCATGAGACCCCTTCTTCCAAGATCCGAAACAAAAATTTAACCCAGTTAATCGAAAACACAGTTTGCGCGCATCGAAGAGAGACGCCATGAGGAGGTCAAGAGATATAATAGACGTCGACGAACTGGAAGAAGACGTGAGCAAGAGATCAAAGAAAGCAGCTTATGTTGCAGAGGGCAACAAAGAAGGCGTCGCTCCCATCGCGACATCACAGTTACCCGAAGGCGAAACAGGACTCGTCAAACGGCCGAGGGGCTACGACGCCAGGCTCCTCCTTGTCCACGGCGATGACGATGTTTCCGATGTGGAGGGCGGCGGCGTCCTCCCGCTAACATTGGTGAAGGGGGTTGCGGTCGGCCGTCAAGAACCAGATTACGAAGCCGTCATCCGCAGGACTGGAGTAATAACTGAGGAGCCGTTCACCAGCCGAGCTTTGTCCAGGTTCTTGTACGAAGCGGGCGGCCGGGGGACGCCCATGGAGCCCGTGTTCTTGAACAGCACCGATATCCACGTCCTCTTCAGATCACCGCCGCCGGGGAAGTTTAGCTTCGTGGGGCACTACACCCGGTTCAACCACAACCTCGAGGCCCGGGCGTCGGTCCATCGCTTCATCTTCCCCGAATACATGTTCCTCGTAGCCATCTCCTCGGCCTTCAACCATTCCAAGCTTTTAGAGTCCACCGGCGGTCCCGTCCGTAGGAGCCTAAACAATCCGATAACATACTTCAGCTTCCCCGTCTATGAGGACGAGAAGAATCAAGTGAGAAACCTCGAAGTCGGCCACGCGATCGCATCCTTGGCGTACGCCGCGGCGGACTTGGGGTGGGAGGTGCGGCTGCTTGACGCCTCGTTCGGATTCGAGGAGTTGAAGCTTCTAACGGGTCTAACAAGGGAGATCGAACTTGCGAACGAGGTGCCGGTGGCGGCCCTCGTCGTCTTCTTATCAAAATACACCCCCACGAGAGACAGTAGACCGTTCAGCACTTCGGTGTTGGGTTCAAGTATCAAGGAGGCTCTGGGACGAAATATCAGATGGAAGGGATCTCCATACAAAGCTCGCGAAGTAGGCGACGACACCCTCCGACGGTACTTGGCGTCCTTGCAGGAGACGACTGATGGTGGCGGCAAGGGTCACATGTTGTTCCGCGACATGAGCCCTGGACTAACTGTGAAGAATCTGCCGTATCCACCTGGAGCGACCCTGTGCAAGGCGATGCGATCGAGGAGCAGCGGCATCGCAGTCGATTTTGACGGGAACTACTACATGAGCGCCGCGCACTTCCAGCAGTTCTTGCTCCGGTGCAGCCGTATAAACTTCGCGGACGTCGGGGGCGGCGCCTGCTTCCCGCACGGCACGCTCCCGTGGTTCCCGCGCGTCAACCTCCTCTTCTTCGTGAACAGGGTCGACACCTGCTCCCCCGGACTCTACTGCTTGGTGCGCAGCCCGAAGGATATCATGTCGCTAAAAGGCTCCATCAAGAGGTCCGGGTATCAATGGGCGCCGGTAGCGTGGCCGACTCTGTTCTCGCCATCCCACGACTCCTCGTCAACAGTGGACATGTCATTTCACTTGTTGGAGATTGGCAAGAGCTACGACGGCGTGCCAATCCATCAGGTATATATTAATTATGTGGTATATTAATCTACATCACAACCTGAGATGCATGGAGTTCACATATATTAATTGTATTTCTATTTATATATGTGCAGCGGCATCTTCTTAAAGAGAGTTCATTTTTCGTGGCGATGATTGCACCAAGAAACAAAGATTTAACAAGAGATTTAATGCAACGATACTGGGAGGCAGGATTTCTTGGAGAACTGTTAATTGTGGAGGCCCGGGCTCAAGGCATCTCAGCTACTATAGTTCCTACGGAACCCTATTCCTTCTGTAGGATATCTTATCAACCTTTCATCTAAGTGCAACTCGAATCTCTGCTAAACTTCCCTGCTTACAAAAGCCAAGCTAAATCAATTAATGCATGCATATCTAACATCTAGACATTTGCATATATGGAACCAAATGCTGATGACTGCTTGCATGAAAGGCATAAACTCCTTTTTAACTACATTCTTATTTTCTTTTATTGCATGTAGGGAATCAAGTTCTGTATTTGGGTAATGGCCAGATCCTATCTCTATATGCGATTGGGAAGCCGAAAGATCCTCGGAAGATGTCTGATGTTTCTTGCGATTATGGCTTTCTGAATGCTCTTCAGGAACTTCAATCTTGTGGAGACATCTTCTCTCAATCTTGGGACGACGTTTTCTCTCAATTAGATCTATAGTGTTCTTACATCAAACTGCATCGCTTATAGCATTTCAATTTGAAGAAATGAAGCAAATGCATCCAAATCTTGTAAAGGATTACCGGAAAGTTCATTAGCAATACCTGACAAACTGAAAGGCATTGAACATGTGAAAACGCAAGGGCCCGGAAAGTTTTATGCTTAAAATTATGCTACATGTGAAACACAACTAGAGTTATGATCCTAAGGATTACCTGAAAGTTCGATGCTTAAAGTTGTATGCTATTCGTGCCACACAAATGTCCATATGCAGCTTAAAACATTAAACATCCCATCAAATTTGTAATAACACATTATGTCTCTTTTTTTTCTATAAGAACAAAAAAAAGATTGTGATAAAAAGCCTCCTCCTCAATGCTTCAAAAATAATTAATCATACACATCAAATTTGCACTTAACGTATGATGGAAACACCCTTTAGAAATAAACATCCGTTAAACCAACTTGAGAGACTCAATCATGACCTGTTAGAGAAATTTACTTCTCTTCTAATATGTTAGCCAAACAATTAAGTGTTAGGGATATATATCCTCTCAAACAATATATGAGCAAGAACCACGACCACTTAGTTGCTCCTACTAACTTATGATTCGGGACTATGATTTACCTAGCTGCAATATTATGTGTGGCAAAACTATGACTTCCATTGTCATTCACAAATATCATGATTTACATATTTGTCAATGGGGAGTTTTCTCTCTATTGTTATGAATAAATTAAATAATCCAAGTTAATATGTGCATAGAAAA
Source organism: Pontederia paniculata (assembly GCA_001647135.1). Lineage (NCBI taxonomy): Eukaryota > Viridiplantae > Streptophyta > Magnoliopsida > Commelinales > Pontederiaceae > Pontederia > Pontederia paniculata. The sequence continues at coordinate 21,607 of LTAE01006324.1, forward strand.
TAATATTAATAAAAAAAACATCAAATTTTATTAAAAAATCATAAAAAGATAAAAAAAACATAGAGCAATCTTAGAGTATTTTTACTATATCAAGAATAAGTTACAAGATCTTTCATATTTTTCAAACACAAAACATTAATCTAATGTAAATAAATCAACAAATATTATTTGAAAAATTCTGAAATAATTAACAATAATTATATCACCTGATTATTGTGATTCTTTATATGATATCAGCGTATAAAAAACCTTCCTCAAACATCAAACTTGATTAGGTTTAATTTAACTTAAATAGTTGAATCTTTCATGGGCTTAAAGCCCAACAATCTCCCCCTTCAATCCATGAGAAGAAGATATTCTATCGAGAATCATCATTTGATCTTCATGATCGGTCGATCCGATGTCTCGTTTCAACTTTTCTCTTGGATTTTTTGTTGTCTTTTCTTCTTTAATAATCACTATATATTCAGAACTCGAATATCTAGTAGAAGATCAATGCTCTGTTGTGGTCTACGAAATTGAAAAGTCAGTTACTCTCCCTGCTTAGAATCCTCTACATCTTCATCATCTGCATCCACCACTGACTCATCACTTTTGAGTTCAATATGTAAGTTAACACTAGTCTTTTTTTATGTATTGAAGTTTGCCAAGGTTTCATATTCATTAAACACGACATCTCTACTTCTGATGATTTTCTCTTCACTAGATCTTATAACTTGTATTCAGATTCTGCATATCCATATCCTAGAAATATACAGTCTTGAGGCTTGTCATTCAATTATGTCATTATTCCTTCGGTTCATGTGCAAAAACTCTGCAACCAAAAACCATCAAGTGACAATAAGAAATACACTTATTAGTCCACACTTTCTCAAGAATATCAGAATTTAAAGGAACTGATGGACATATGTTGATCATGCAGTATTTGCAGCTTCACTCCAAAATGACTTCGACGGTTTAGCTATCTTTATCATGCATCTAGCTTTATCCAAAATGGTTATGTTCATTCTTTCAGCAACATCATTATGTTGTGGAGTTTTAGGCATTGTCTTTTCATGTATTATCACATGCTTTGAGCAATAACTTAATAACATCCGAGATGTATATTCACCGTCATTATTAGTGTGAAAAGATATTTTAATTTATTTATCATTTGTCTTTCCATCATGACGTGAAAATTTTAAAAAATTGAAGTACCTCATCTTTTGTTTTCATGAAATAAATTCATAATTTTCGTAAAGCATCATCAATAAATGTAAAAAAATATTTATTGTCACCCAAGGAGTAGCCTTAATGGGACCACACACATCAAAATGCATCAAATCGAATATATTTTCTTTTCTTTCGGAACTCGATACAAAAGACATTCTACATTGTTTATCAAATAAACAATCATCACAAGTATTCAAAGTTTTGCCTCTAGTAAGAGTAATATGAGAATTTCTTGATAGAACTTGCAAATCTTTCTCACTTATTTGTCATAATCTTTTGTGCCACAAACTATGAAGTTTCTTCCATTATTATATTAACTTATTGTCTAATCAAATTCCATCGAGTCTTATAGAAGACACCTGATAACTTTCCTTTAGCAACAATCATGGATCCCTTAATTAATTTTCACTTCTTGTCACCTATATGACTCTAATAACTTTCTTGATCCAAAAGTCAATGAGAAATCAGATTGAGACGAAAAACAAGTATATGTCTCACATCTTTCGAAATCAATTCACAACCAACATCTATTCGTATTTGGATACATTTTTAATTTCTGAAATTTTAGACTCAGTCTTATTGTCCATCTTCATTATGCCAAAATTATCAGTCTTGTACACGTTGAAGCATTCTTTTAGAAGAGTTGCATGATGTGAAGCACCTGAATCGACTATCCACTCAATCGAAGAGTCTGTGAAATTACATTTTTCATTTCCATCTGAAATAAGTACCAAATCATCTGATATTACTATAGAGTACTTTGGTTGTCTTCATCTTTCTATTTCTTCTCATTTTGTTGTTTCTTCTAATCTATAACATGAAAATCTTTCTTTAGATTATGATATATCACCATGACTCTTATGACCTCCGCTTCTGAATATTTTTTCCTCCTTGTTTCTTCATTGAACAAATAATATTTACTCATGAAAAGTGATACAACACCATTAGGAGCAGAGTTGCTGAGTGTTATCACAAAGGTTTTCCATAATTGGTAAGGAGCTTAGAAGCATTAGTTCTTACATCTCATTATCAAGAGCTATCTTCCACTACAACAAAATGGTCATCTAGGGACGCATTCTTAAGGACGCAATACATAGTGTTATCCTTTTATTCAAAATGTCCAATTTTTAAATACTAAATCTTGAAATTCACTCAAGTGTTCAGTAATGGAATTTCCATCTCAAAATTTTAAGTTCACTAATTTTCTAATTGCAAAGGCTTTATTTTGGATTGCATTTCTTTCATATGTCTTGCAATTTTTTCCACAAAACTTGTGCATTGTCTCTTGCGAAACATGATGAAAAACACTCATATCAATGAATTTGCCTAATCATTCAAACATCATTTATGTGTTTTTTTTTTCAATTGTCAATATTTTTTCCTGTTGACATATTATTACCTAATTCAACGAGATCAAACAAGTCTTTGTAGTAGAGAATATCCTCCATCTTTGCTTTCCAAATTGAATAATTATTCAATGTTAGTTTGATCATCCCACTGAAATAGTTTTCTTCCTCTAATTCACACAAAAAGAAACACCCAAATTAACCTTGCTCTCGTACCACTTGTTGAGAATTTTTCTTATGTTCCTATATATGAATTAAAATAATCTAAGATAATATTGTGCACATAAAATAATATCAAGCGAAAAAGAATAAAATTTATGTGAAAAAATCATCCAATAAGAAGGTTAAAAAACCATAGTGCGATCTCAAAATAATTGTATTATACCAAGAATGAATTATAATGTCTTTCATATTTTGTCCAAATATGAAATAATAATCTAATGAGAATAAATCAGCAGATATCTTTTTGAAAAATATTAAAATAATCAACAAGAATAATATCACCTGATTATTATGATTCTCTGTTATCATAGTATCAAAAAACCTTTAGAGATCCTCTCAACCTGATTTTTTTTCTTGATTCCTTCCTCTCCAAGAAGAACTTCTTCTTCTTCTCAAAAAAGCCCTTTGTTTTCCCTTTTTTTCACCAATCTAAGGAGAGAGAAGTCCTATTTATTACACTTAGATGATATGATTCAACTCCAACTCAAATACTTAAGTTGATTAGATTTCATTTTACTTAAATCTAATTGGGCCTTTCGTGGGCATCATGTTAATTATGCCCTAGATATGCTTTGTATGCATAGCCAAGATAACCCATGTCAAGCTCCGTGATAATCGATTTTGTACGCAAAAAATTAACATACATAATTGCATATGAAAATTCTCATGTGTCTTGATGTTGTGCATCTATAGTGCATCTTATTTGACAATTTAAGTCAGGATTAACCTTATTTTTATGTTTCACTTTTGAGCCTAACCTTCCCTTTTCAGCTCAATTACCACCTTTCTGTTGAATGTCCCCCACGTTTATTTAGATTTGCTAATCTTTGCATTTAGAGCCAGTTTATGATGTGTCTTGTTGTTATTTCAAGACCTTCGAAGAAACGAGCTTTCACATTCTTGCACGAAGGAGTTCATCATCCGTTAAGGAGTTGTTCGTCATCTTTCATAATATCCAGACGAGTATTCTTTGTTCCACACGTCATTAGGACGAATTCTATAATCCTACTCTGAATATTTTGAGTTTAGTGTATGTTTTGAGACTACTATTGTTCCATATTTTATATAGCTTTCGAGACTTTTCATTGAATTGATTCTTCATGAACATGTTTGCCTGATTTCTGAAGTTGAACAATTGATCATTAACTGTGTAGTGTGGTCAATATCTTTGCAATTCGTGTCCTGTGAATCTGACCCGTTAAGGGCGTTTTCATTTGTGGTCTGTTAGGTCAACTCGTTAAGGATAGTTTAATAGTCTAGAGAAACAACTCATTGCATCTTGTGATTATCTTCTTGAGGATAGACCCGTT
>LTAE01006325.1:0-11400 GCA_001647135.1 Pontederia paniculata
CAGAGCACATCCAAGCAGCGGTCCACCTCCGCCTTTCCTCCGCCGTCTGTCACCATGTCTGCTGCCTTCTTCGTGACGTCGAACGTCTCCAAGAGCTCCTTCTCCACTGCGGCCTCGGACGTCTCCAAGAGCTCCTTTTCCACTGCGGCCTCGGATCAGTGCCCAAAAAAAACCCGAAAAAATCCCGAAAATGGCGAAAAAAGGGAAGAATATGCCGAAGAGCGCCGGAATCTAAGACGAAGGGGGGAGATCAAGGGAATTCGGAAGCTATAACCCTAAAATTGTCGGCACGAAGAAGGATCTGCACGCCGTCGTGAATTTCCAAGAAGCAATGCCGAAAGGTAAATTCTAGAGTTAGGGTTAGGGACCACTCCATTTGATAGCTCTCCATATGTTACTTTTAAGGACTCATGTGTCACGATTAGTCCTTAATGCCACAACTATTTGAACTTGCTTGAGGGACCAATTGCAAGATTAGTCCTTATAAATTTGCTTGCAGACACCAATCAACTCTAGGTCCTTAAAAAAAAAATAAATTTGGAACCAAATTTAATATGGTCTCTAATAATTAGTTTTAGGGACGAAATTACTCTTAGTTTCTAAATTATTGGTCTCTAAAACAACTTTTTGTTGTAGTGAAGAAAATGAAAGAGAAAAGATATTACAATGCCCTTTGTTAAAACTATATTATAAATACATTTTAATTAGTGAGAAAAATAATGAAAACTAAATTATTTTTCTTAAATTTTTTGTTCAAATAAATTATGATTTTATTTATTTTTGTTAATTTCCTATTTTAATCCAAACTACATGTTGTATTAAATTATATTTGTTATTAATAATTCTAAAAAAATAAATTTATATAAAAATAATATTTTTATATTTATATTTTTTTTCACTTTTCTTTATATATGAATCATTGATCATTTTAATTGAAATAATATAATAACATAATAATATCGTTCGACATTCATAAGATCAGATCGAACAATTATTTTAAAAAAATCTACAAATTTAAATAAGAGCATTGTTATATCCTCCTAAATTATAAGGATATAATCTCTTAATTAAATCATAGTGACATGAGAAGTAAATTTATAAATTTTATAAGATATTTTATAGATATGCATGTTAAGAAGATTTTTAAGTTAAAATTTTAAGAGGATTGATCATTTTTCTTCAAATAATCATAAAATATGTATTTAATAAAATATATTAAATTAAACTATTTAATAAGGTATATTAATAAATAATTATTGAAAATTAATGTTACAAAAAATATTATATCTGTAACGCCCCCAAAACGCACCGCTCGCGGGCTCGGCCCGCGAGGGCTTTTCGACGGTGCTACATGGACTTTTGACGTATATTATAAGACATGATAACAACTAAAAGACATTGCAGCGGAAGACATAACATAATATCATGATAATAATAACTCAAGGCAGCGGAAATATATATTAATCCATCATCATCTTGCCACATATGGGCATAAATCCATGGCCAAACATAAGGCCCGTAACATGAGTCTTAGGCTCATTCGACTCGAGACATAAGATAAAAATAATAAGTTCATTAGACATAACACTAATGACTTAAAGGCCTACAAGACCTAAACATGATCATGTGCAAATTAAAGCCGCCATGAGCACACCACTGCCAAGTCCCTCATGCATCATCGCCTGCATGGATCCAGAAATAGGGGAGGTGGAAACCTCCCGATTAGAGTATGTAAAGGTTGGCATCTATCATGCAACATATATATGTCATAACATAACATCATCATGATCATAAGTATAACTTGAAACATAAACCATTTTAGGTAACATAAGCATATGACATTTGCATGACTTGAGCATAACATTGAACTTTGCATACATGAAGCATAAATGATACTAAGTATTTAATGTCCATGATCATCATCTTTGTACATTTACATCTTTNATATGACATTTGCATGACTTGAGCATAACATTGAACTTTGCATACATGAAGCATAAATGATACTAAGTATTTAATGTCCATGATCATCATCTTTGTACATTTACATCTTTACATTTTAGCCATATGACCCAATTGAGTTCTCTTTGACTCTCATCATCATCATCATCATCTTAATTATTGGGATCATAAGGCCAATTATTATCTTCACATGAAGAGTCTCGGGTAACATCAGCACACATCATAATGGCTAGCTAGGCCGACCATCTTGTGGGGTCCTAGGAGCATACTCACTAACGCTAACGAGTGGACATCGCATCCCGAGAGCACTCATTATTTCTAATGAGTGGACATCATACTTCATTTGGGAGCACACCGCCACTAGTGAATAAACATGACATCCTAGATAACATACATAATTGATGCGTCTTGACTAAGTTATTCATGTTTCATCTTCATAATACATCAATCATAGCAATCAATCTTGTGATTTTAACTTAATTACGACTTTGCATGCATCACGATGTCTATGTGTATCACAACATCAAACATGATTTGCTATCTTTAAAAAACGTAAAACATAGTATACAAATGATTTGGCAATGCATTAGGAGAATAACATCATAGTAAACAACCTCAAAATATGGTTTATATAGCTTAAAAACATCTTACTAGTCATCACGGCCCGTGATGAGTCCATCACGATCGTGAGACAATGTGTCACGTCCCGTGACCATCATTGTCACGACCTATGACAACTTTGTCACGACCGTGACCAACGCAGTGCAACAAGGGGGTTTGATACGACCATAACATAATTTTACGATCGGACTGAAATTCTTCCGGAATGAAGGATACAACCGACTTGAGCCGTATTGGTCGTTACAACCATTGTGTCACCGCCCGTGATATTCCATCACGACCGTGACTGAGGGTGTTTCACGACTTCATGTCACGACCCCGGTTTCACGGCCCGTGATAACACGTCACGACCCGTGATATCCCTCACGGCCCGTGATGAACGCCCTATAAACTCATTTTCACCATATTTAACTCCCAAATTCAATCCTTTCATACCTATGAACTTATCATTCTCAAGAGAGTTCATATGTGAGTGAATTGTGATGTTCTAGGATAGGTAAAATATCAATTTGGGCACTAAGAGCATCAAATTACATCCAATTGAGTTTTAAGTTCCAACCTAGGGTTTATATATCCATCCTAAAGTTCTTATGCATAATCTAGAGTTCATAGTTCACCATGTCTACCACGTTTAAGGTTCCAAACATGAAAGAAGCATACCATTACAACAATTTACATCATGAAAGCCTAATTTGATCATAGCAAGTCTCATATGAATCATAGCATTATAATGGAACCCTAATACATGAGAATATATCTAATCAATATAAGATTTGATTACTATGACAAGAGGGATCATAAAATGATCATTTAAACATCATTACTACATTAAAGAACCTATCATTCATCACATGGTTCTTACCACAATAAAAATACATAAAAAGTCATTTAGGCAAAAGAACAAACACTTATCATGCACATTCCTAAATGATATCCCATCATCTCTAACTCTAAGAACATGTGTTCTTATACATCCAAATCTATAGGATGAGGTAGAGGATGAGGGATTGGATCCCCTTTACATATCTTGGCAAGAATTCTAAAACCTAATTGTTCTTCTTCTTCCCTTGCTTCTTCTTCCTCTTTGGTTTCTAGTTCTTCTTCCCCCTCCACTTGGTGTGTTCTCCTCTTGCTCTTGTGCCTCTTGCCCTCCTTCAAATCCCTTTGAGTTGCAACAATGGTGGAGAGCTCCTTAAACCCTAGCTTTTAGGTGTGCCATGAAAAGAAGAGAGAAAGAGAGAGAAAGTGAGGAGAGAAAAAATAATGTGGATGGCTGATTTCTCTCCCTTTATACCTAGAGCAACATTTATTTTAGGGTGAATTTTAGATTTATTTAACTAAGTGGACTAGTTTATTCATTTGGACTTCTTTCATTATTTTAAGGATTTACAATATTTCTTATTTTCAAATTATGAGAACTTTTTACCATATAAATATTTGAATGTTTTCTATCCTGCAATAACCATTTTGTCAAACACTTTCGAAGTTAGAATTAGAGGAGAGGAAGCCGGCAAAAGAGGGAAAAATATGACGTCACTCACTTTTTTTCTTATCTTTTTTAACTTGCATTACAACTATAACAACTTAAATTAAATTTATGAATCGTAGTTCTGTCCTCTGCCATTCTCTAGCCTCCTTCGGATAACATATGTGGTTAAAAAATGTGCACGTCTCCTTCGGACGTTATATTTAATTAAGTGGTTAAGGACAAAAGAAACATAAAATTATTAATCATTTTTTAGGTATTACGACTGTTAGCTATTTTCTAATAAAATGCTTAAATATCTTAATAATATTAATAATTATGGGATCTACTTTAACCCACTAATCAATTGAACCATGCAAAACACTATCACTAAAACTTACAATTTCTAACAAAATGCTCCCATTTTCTTATAGTGAATAGTGGGACCGTACATTATTGTTTCCTTACACAATGCCGGACAATGATTGCCGGTCGTCCTTTCCAGAATATATTGGAAACCCATATGATCTACCAATTTCTACATCTTTCTATAATATTAGTCTCCATATTTTTATAACTAATTACCTCGCTTACATACAATTATAAATGTAAATTAAGCTTACAAGTTTTGAATTTAATTTTTTATGTTAATAATTGTAGAGGGTGAAATCCCAAAACCTGTAGTAGTAAAAAGAAAAAAAATTAAGTAAACATTTAATCAACATGATTCGATCTCTTCAAATTTGGCTACCTAATTTATTAGACTATTTTGCATGAAGATAATTTTTTTTAAGTTCTCAGTATTCAAAAAATAATATCGTTATTTAATCTGCACAACGTTAAAAAACACACTCACTCATTATAGTTCTAATTAATTTTGAATTTAATGATGATATACTCGGATACACTATATACTCTATATATTAAATTATTGAATTTCAGATTTATGATTAGTCTATTTAAAATTTTTATTTTTTATTTATTTTTTTAACCGTAAATTTTAGATTCAACGATTTAACATATAAGATATATGGTGTACCCGGAAATCGGATGCACTATCATTAATTTTATGCTACGTGTTTAACTATAACATACGAGACTTTCAGTAATTTTTTTATGTTCATAAAAATCGAACTAGAGGCATATTTAAGTCCGCTTATCACTTCTAATTTTATTGGTGCAATAAGAGAAATTTTAAAACTGGTAGGCGGATCATACGTATACAGGTCTAAATTACCTGACATGTAGCAAAGTAGAGCAGGCAGCTTTATTGTCCATCAGGTGGTCCATATAAAGATGGATGGATGTCTCCTTTCCAGTATCTATGATCAGATCTTATCAACACCGGTCTATTAGCATGTGACTATATCCATAGCCACAGATTGAACTATAAGAGGGACGTCCCCCCATCTGCCTATAAATAGCAAGGGGACAGTGCTCATCTTCTTCATCTTTCAGCTCTAAGATTCATATCCAATTTAGTGATACATATATACATATATAAGTGAGGAGGTGCAGGAGACAAAACATGGCATCTCGCGGAGGCGCCATTCCTGTAGCACTCCTCTTGCTCTTGCTCTTGGCCTTTGCCTCTCCTCTCTCGGCAGAGATATTTGATTTCTACTATTTGGTCCTCATGGTATCTTCATTCTCTCTCTCTCTCAATTCTTTTGTTTAGATACTTCATATATCGTATTCTTTGATTAATCATACAAATTCTGCAGTGGCCGGGAGCATACTGTGCGCAGTCGACGTGCTGCCGTCCGTCCACTGGCACACCCAAGGCCGACTTCTCCATCAGGGGCTTGTTGCCTGTGGACAAATCCACTGGAAATGTGGTGACCAAGTGCAACGGTGAACCCTTCCAAATTGACGAAGTATGGCACCATAACCATGCATGACATAGATAATCATATGAAGAACTCCTCGAAGACAAACGATTCAAAACATACAAACAAAGAAAGGAAAAAAAGAGATGGATATAATAATTTCTTTTCTGCTTGTAGTGTCTATGGAACCTAAGATTTTTACTGAGGTAATTAATTAATCTGATCCATACGTGAAACAGCTATCAGACCTGTCAGATGAACTGCACGCTTACTGGAGCAACATCAGGTGTCCGAGCAACAATGGAGTGAGCTCCTGGAAGAGTACATGGAAGACGTATGGCGTCTGCTCCAACTTGAGCGAGACTGATTACTTCGGGACTGCGTTGCAAGTTAGAGCGAAGGTTGACGTGCTCTCGGCCTTGAGGAAGAAAGGTACTTAATTAGACTACTTTTAAACTCATGATCGACGATGCCAGCGATCGATATCGTTGTTCAGATCACACACTAACAGTTGCAAACTTTTGCTGTTCAAAATGCTTGAACCGATCAGATATCCGGCCGTCGCTTCTGAAACTGTACAACGTTTCGAGCATCGAAAAAGCCATCGCCGAGGCAGCCGGAGCGGCTCCGGCGATCCGGTGCAGCAAGGCGCCTATAACTGGAGGATTCCAACTCTACGAGGTGTACATCTGCGTGGACCTGGACGGTGAGACGGTCATCGAATGCCCCGTGAAGCCACGCTTCACATGCTCGGAGCAAATCCTGTTCGCTCCGTTCGACACCAACAGCCTCAAGAACATTCTCACGGCGAATCCGATTGAGATGCCCCTCCGTACTCACGAGTGACACGTACAAAGTGTACCACCTGTTCATGCAGTAACTTATTTGCAGTAGTTCTCCGAAATAAATCTTCAGCGAAGTTTAGTTTGCTTTGGACGCTTTCTTTACCTTGCACTGGTTCAGATTCATCATTCATGCATGCTGGTTCAGCATTTTTTTTGGGCATCAGTGGATTCTCTGGTGTAAAATAAGAGTGATGCAGCTGAAACTCATATCTTTAAAGAGAAATAAAAAAATTAAACTATGAGAAATAATAAAAAATAGTAATTTATCATGTATATGATGCAGTGCGTGATCTGACTCAATGATTTAAAAATTAACGATCAAATTTTATACAATGGAACAGATTATTCGAAAAAGAATTGATCATTAATTTTGAAATTAATGGATCAGATTGTGCATTAATGAATAAGTTTGACTAGTTCTTGAAGGATGTTTTAAAGGAAATGACCACATAACATGTTTGAAAATAGTTGGAATATATAATACATCACCTAAAATATTTTTATTTTCCTTTTTTTTCTTCTAAATTTCAATATGCGGACTAAGAGGTTTTTTAATATTGATTCTAATCAATGATAATTTACGTATTTATTTATTTTATAAAAAAATATCATTGTAGTATACCGATAAAAAAATATGTTTTTATCATTTATCAAAGTTATCATTTAATTGATAAATTAAGTTGATGCATATTCTCATCTTTAATCTAATAGTCTTAAATAGTAAATACTTGAGAAAATTTTCCGATAAATAATTTAAGTTAAAAAACAACTATTATTAATAGAAAAATATTGTTTCTCAGGAAGTGAGTGTACCACATGTATTAACAACATATATACATCAGGCTTGTCCCACTGTTTCTTTTCATTTTCATTCATGGTCCTTTTTTTTGAATTGTACAAAGACGATCTTGGCTAGTCCCCCCCAGAATTAGCATTAAAAGTTATATGTATTATAATCATATATTTGATTTTTTATGCTTTTAATTTTCATCATCCAAATTTTTAACTCTCATGGTACATGCAATCATGCTCGATTTTTGTGTTTTAGTATTCATTCTGCCGAGTATTTTTTTTCAAGAATAGTCACGAGTTGGTCTTAAATTTTATTTTTAATAAATTGGTCCATTCAATTCAGAATCGATTACTTTTACATATTATAATTATAATTATTTGCTGATTCGATATTCTTGCTCTAACGATATTAAAAAAATATTGAGTTGACATTGAAAATATAAGTAACTTAAATATGGAGACTTCCTTATTTTAAGTTTTTTTTTAATTATTTTCAATGTCAATTCACTTGATCTTTTTTTTTACTTCAAGCAACTCGTTTGCGTCATAGTCGTTAGTAATTTACTGATGAAACTAAATGATGCGGCTCAACAACAAATAATTTTTAGAATATAAAAAAGATCAATTATGAATAACTTAGATAATAATAGGGTGAATTTATTATTATGAAATAAATTTGGAGGACTACGGCTCTGTTTGACATGTACTAATATTAAGCGAATAATGATTAACGATTAAAAATTAGCGATTAACGGTAGTGAATTAATTATTTAATTTAATAAAAATATTTAGCAAATGCAATGTTTGAACCAATTGTAAAATGACTAAAAAATATAAATAATTATTTAATGAATTACATTAATATATATGTCATAAATTTAATAATATATTTTATTTTAACTATTTTAATATTAATAAATAATACTAAAATAAATAAGTGACCAAATAATTTATAAGTTAATAAAATATTAATAAATAATAAAGTGATCATATAATATAAAATAATAAGTGTATCATATAAATAATAATTAATATTGATATATTTGAAGGTATATCTTAAAATAATTTTAATACGCTTGTCCTACTTTAGATTGGTACGTTAAACGTCTCAAATCGCTGAGTTTTAATTATTTATTGTCATTATTAATTATGCTTGTCAAATACTTTAAATAGCGTATTGACTTGGTCAACATGCTAATGTAGATATTATTCTAGAGACATACCAAACATGGCTTAAATTGAAATCATATACAAAATTGGGATCGACACGGATATTGAAAATTAATCTCATCCGAGTTAAACCGAGGCAAAAAGAGTTCCCATAAAATTTTAAAATAGAACAATTTCTAGAGCTGTCGTTTTAGATAAGAATCCTCTTTTACCTTCAGACAAATCATCCTTGAATTATTTCCTTTCTTAAGGAAAAAAAATCAAGGAAGATGAAAGTGACTGCCTTTGTATTGTTCCCATTCTTTGGTCATGGAACCATGAGTGCATTTAATTTGTCCAACCAGGGAGAGGCCCTTGTGTTAAACATTATTGTTTGTGTCCAAGGATAATTACCTCACTAAATGAAAGAATGTGTTTTCTGTAATAATATATTTGAACCATGTGACAGATGTAATTAAAAAAATTCCCATCTGTTTTTTTACATGTTTTCCAATTTTGATACACCTGTTTAATTAATAGGTGTTCACTAATTCGATATTCTAATTAGAGGATCAAATGTTCTTTTTTAAATAATTAATCATTTTACCTTTTTCTTTCTATAAGGTTCAAGAGGTAAATTTTTTTCTTTTCACGAAATTGTTTGCATAATCAAATTACATAAAACGTATCAACACAAGTTGCATGCATCAATTAAAATACCGTCGTCAATAGTTCATAATTTAATCTATTTTTTTGTTTACCATTCTTGAAAGATCAAAATTGTAATACCTCAGATTTTAAAATAAATAAAAAATAATATAAAAGAAAGATATGATAAGATAAGAAAAAATATAGTTGGTTAGGATTAGGAAGAGAATTTGAATTGAAGTCAAATTATTATATTTTGTTATCAATTAAATCTTTTTAATTCTATGTTGACTATTTTTAAAGGAATCCTAATTACATGGAAGATTATTTTATAAAATTATAATCATATATAAAGTTATCTTTTGAGAATCCTAATGACACTCAAACTCTATCTAGGGGTGATTTCTCTTTCCCTATAAATAGGACCCAATCCCCTCCTCTCATCCCATAATTTCTCTCTCCCTCTCCTCTCCCTCTCTTCCTTCTCTCTCCTCACAGGATTAGATCAACATGGAGTAGGAGATCAATGACAAAGAATGAAATATTGGCTACAAAGGACGGTATGTAATTGTGATCATATTTAGGACTTTCGGTATATAAATAAGCGTTAAATAATCTGCATGTTAGGGTTCATGCTAGATAGCCATAGATAATATGATATTTAAATCTATTTTAACCCTAGAAAATAATGCTTAATTCGACTTTAGTTAATGATATAATGCTTTCTGTGTCATCACGACCGTGAAAGAGGGTTTCACGACCGTGATGGTACTTGTCACGGCCGTGAAGACGGCCATTAGCAATGTAATGACCGAGCGAAAATAGTCGGACGCCAGGTTTCCCGTCACGGGCCGTGATAGGGATATCACGGGTCGTGAGAGATTTCATGGGACGTGACTGGGAAGTACGTGTCGAAGTCGTGCCCGTGACGCGGCAAATTTCAGTCGCAGTATATGGATTTACGATAGTAACCTAAGGTCATGGGCCGTGATGGTTTCTCACGCCCGTGAAGATGCTTTACCGTGGAGAGATGCCTACAGATGCTGACCGAAGTTTCAATCGACCACCGAGCGACTTGGCGGAACTCACGGCCACTGTTCGGGCCATAATGGAATATCACGGGACGTGATGGACAGGAGGGAGCGACAGACCGTGAAGACCTCACGGGCCGTGAGAACTGGTCTCGGGCCGTGAAGGACAAAGCAACGGAGAATTGAGCTCATGCATCATTAACTGGGTTCACGGGCCGTGATGATACATCACAGACCGTGAATGACGCTACGAAGGAAACATAACGGGTCGTGATGGTTCATAACGGGTCGTGAAGGACCGTGAAGGACGATATGAAGCTCGTAACGACCGTGATATTCACATCACGGGCCATGATGGCGTTGTTCACGATCGTGAGCTGTATTTCACGGGTCGTGACAGACAATGAAGGTTGATACTGACATTATAAAGTAATAATTGGCAAATGCGAAACTCTAACCCTAAACGATCATATTGATTGATTGAACATTGATGTGATTGTATTGATTGATTGAACATGAATTGATGAGCGATGTAGGTTTAGATGTCGTTAAACGATAACATATCTCAAGATAGAATTTAAAAGTTGTAATGATTGTGATTGAACTTAAGTTTGAAGAGGAGGACCCCCGGCTATTGTGTCCCTTAGGGGACTATTGTTATTGTGTTCCTTCTCCAGGGAACTATTGCGTTCCTTCGGAAACTAATATGGATATGAAGACTTGGTCAGAGAGAGATCTCATGATCTTGCTAGTCATTATTGGTACCAGAGACAATCTGAATCTTCAATGCATTGATAAAGGCTCACATTGATTGATAATGAATGCTTCATATAAGACAAGATAAATAGAGAATGATATTGATGATGACTTAAGTATATTGAAAGAAAAGTATATGGACCTCGTCAGATGAGACATGAATTGCTACTTTTGTCATCCATGGAGTACTGAAATTGAAAGATAAAGAATTATTTTATTGTAATATTGATATTGTTAAGTATTGTTAATTGATATCTCTGTTCCATATTGAGCATCTTATTTATGTCTTTTACATATTGAGT
>LTAE01006325.1:11834-25694 GCA_001647135.1 Pontederia paniculata
CAATTTTGGATGATTAAATCATTAAATGAGATTTGGACTGAATGATTTTCAATGTTAAATTAAGGATACGAATTTTAGAGAATTTAGATGGATATCCTTTTTTAGGTTATGATAATGATCATGATTGAAAGATTGACTTATGATGATTAAGATATATGATATGAGGACATTGACATGATTTAGGGATTATTAGATTATCTTGATATTAATGGATCATATTGGAAGATAGAAAATAAATGAGAGGAATCCAGATGATATTGATAAATCCGATGACGAATTTATTTTTAAGGAGGTTATTATGTAATACCTCAAAATTTTAAAATAAATAAAAATAATATAAAGGGAAGATATGATAAGATAAGAAAAAATATAGTTGGTTAGGATTAGAAAGAGAATTTGAATTGAAGTCAAGTTATTATATTTTGTTATCAATTAAATATTCCTAATCCTATGTTGACTATTTTTAAAGGAATCCTAATCACATGAAAGATTATCTTATAAAATTATAATCACATACAAAATCATCTTTTAAGAATCCTAATGACACTCAAACTCTATCTAGGGGTGATTTCTCTTTCCTTATAAATAGGACCCAACCCCCTCCTCTCATCCCATAATTTCTCTCTCCCTCTCCTCTCTCTCTCCCCTCTTCCTTCTCTCTCCTCACAGAGTTAGATCAACATGGAGTAGGAGATCAATGACAAAGAATGAAATATTGGCTACCGATGACGGTATGTAATTGTGATCATATTTAGGACTTTCGGCATATAAATAAGCGTTAAATAATCTGCATGAGGGTTCATGCTAGATAGCCATAGATAAGATGATATTTAAATCTGTTTTAACCCTAAAAATAATGCTTAATTCGGCTTTAATTAATGATGTAATGTTTTTTGTGTCATCACAATCATGAAAGAGGGTTTCACGACCGTGATGGTACTTGTCACGACCGTGAAGACGACCATTAGCAATGTAATGACCGAGCGAAAACAGCCGGACGCCAGGTTTCCCATCACGGGCCGTAATAGGGATATCACTGGCCGTGAAGTGCCCTGTCACGGGACGTGAGAGATTTCACGTGCCATGACTGAGAAGTACGTGTCGAAGTCGCGCCCGTGATGCGGCAAATTTCAGTCGTAGTATATGGATTTATGACCGTAACCTAAGGTCACAGGTCGTGATGGTTCCTCACGCCCGTGAAGATGCTTTGCCGTGGAGAGATGCCTATGGACGCTGATCGAAGTTTCAATCGACCATCGAGCGACCTGGCGGAACTCACGGCCACTGTTCGGGCCGTAATGGAATATCACGGAACGTGATGGACAGGAGGGAGCGACAGATCGTGAAGGCCTCACGGGCCGTGAGAACTGGTCATGGGCCATGAAGGACAAAGCAACGAAGAATTGAGCTCGTGCACCATTAACTGGGTTCACGGGCCGTGATGATACATCATGGGCTGTGAAGGACGCTACGAAGGAAACGTAACGGGTCGTGATGGTTCATAATGGACCGTGAAGGACTATATGAAGCCCGTAACGGCCGTGATATTCACATCACGAGCCGTGATGACGTTGTTCACGATCGTGAGCTGTATTTCACGGGCCGTGACAGACAATGAAGGTTGATACTGACATTATAAAGTAATAATTGACAGATGCGAAACTCTAACCCTAAATGACTGTATTGATTGATTGAATATTGATGTGATTGTATTGATTGATTGAACATGAACTGATGAGCAGTGTAGGTTTAGGTGTTTTTAAATGATAACATAGCTCAAGATAGGATTTAAAAGCTGTAATGATTGTGATTGAACTTAAGCTTGAAGAGGAGGACCTCCGGCTATTGCGTCCCTTAGGGGACAATTGTTATTCGTTCCTTCGGGAACTATTGCGTTCTTTCTCCAGGAAACTATTGCGTTCCTTCGGGAACTATTGTATGGATATGAAGACTTGGTCAGAGAGAGACCCCATGACCTTGCGAGTCATTATTGGTACCAGGGATAATATGAATCTTCAATGCATTGATAAAGACTCACATTGATTGTTAATAATTATTTCATCTAAGGCAAAATAACTAGAGAATGATATATTGATGATGACTTGAGTATATTGAAAGGAATGATATTGATATCACTAGAGAAGGTGATATTGCTACTCATGTCATTCATTGAATATTGATATTGAAAGAAAATGACATCACCATAAAGGGTGTAAATTGCTATTCTTGCCATTTATTGGATATGAATATTGAAAGGTAAAGTTAAAGGCCAAAGGTAAATGACGATCCTATTGAGATATTGTTAATTGTTAAAGTTTATTGTCAACTAATGGTTCTTTTATATATTGATTATTTTATTTATAATCATTTTCATACTGAGTGTCAAAACTCACGAGAGGTTCATCTCCCTTACAAATTCAATTTTGTAGGCAAATATGTTCATATAAATGGTGATGGCGCAGCGACAACGTGATGGCGTTCGTGATGAGGTGACTTGCACATGACATAGGTCCTGATATTGACTTCCGTATTGATGGATTCATAGTGTTGACCAATGGATTGATCAAAGTATAGTCAAAGATGTAAGTTGGTAATGTCACCAGGTTCACATTCTGTCAGGTGGCGGGGTGTGAATTTGGGGGCATTACAAAAATTATACTTTTGAAATTAGTTTGTGCCCACAATTATGAGGCACTGGAGCCTTCATATTTAAATTTATCATAGCGTGCCTCACATGAAGACGACAATGGACCATAAAATCCAGCTAATTAAGGGCATTATTATTTATAAAGAATTTTATTTTCCCAAAACAAAAAATGCATTGTTCTTTCAAAACAAAGTGTATACATATAGAAAGAGTATGAAGTTGTTTTACACAACTCCATACCAATGTTGTCAGAACCGAACCGGACGTCGACCCGGAAAAGCTTTCGGGTCAGGTCGGACCGGTTAAACCGGTTAAACCGGATGGTCGAACCGAATACTATTAAAAATATTAAATTAAAATATAGTTTAAAATTTAAACAAAGAATCACAAAAAATATGATTAAATATGAAAAAATAAATTTACTTTTAAATCATATTATTTATAATCAATTAAAATTTTATTTGATATAAAATATATTAATAAAATATATCTTAGATAATTATTTTTTCAAATACAAATGTTAACTAAATAATTTCTTTATAATTAAAAAGAAAAAGAAAAAGAAAAAAAATAAATTAAGTTTAAAAGGCCTATTTTCATAGCCCAAATACTTTCAAAGCCCACTTCCCTATTTTTTCTAAAGCCCACTCTCCCACACTCAAACCCAGATTTTTCTTTTTTTTTAGTATGCAATTGAACCGGCCGGTTCATCAAATACCCGGTTCGAGCGGTTCGACCTCTATTTTTCCGGTTTTTGACCGGTTTTGACCGGTTCCATCCGGCCTAATGAGTTATCCGGTTTTTCCATCGACCCAGGACCGGACTAGGGCCCGGTCGACTCGAACCGGTCGAACCGGCCGGTCCGGTCCGGTTCAAACAACAATGCTCCATACAGTTAATAACTTAATATAATAAGTCATATGAACCCAATTCGCCACACATTTTTTCCCATACAATAGTGCACCTTCTGTAAATATTTTAAATGTGAATTAAATTTAGTATTTGATTCACCAAAATAAATGAAACTTTAAAGTAGTACATTTCAGTTCAAATGCTAAAATACCATAAACCTCAACGTCAGAAAATTTAAAATGTGAATTATATTTAATACTTGATTCACCGAACTATTTAAACTAGTGACAATCCATGAACAAATAAAGTCATTAAAGTGTTCTGAAACCTTTATTCAGAGTATTATAAATTGAATTTTCATGAGGCATTTGAATTTTATAAAGAAACTGTTACATTGTAAAAACTAAATAAAAGCATCATTTCTTAAGCTAGTAGAGCAACATCATTGAAAACTAATGGGGTGGAGGTGGAGTGATAAAGAGCTCCTCCCCGCTTAAAAGAGGTCTCGAGTTCGAACCCCTCTGTATGCAGTAATTTCTCACTGGGAGTCTCACTCACCATAGCCAGATGTTCGACCAGGGGCGACACAAATTAGTCGGGTGCTAGTAACCCCGGATATTGTGGGGCAACCGAAAAAAAAAGCAACATCATTGAAGGATACAATCTAGTTTGTGGTTACTTATTCGATGTGGTAGGTAGATATACAGATCTAATTAATCTGCCGTTTTAATGACATGCACCAAAGAGTGACTGGCCTTGAAGTGGTCCATGCCATGACTGCTTGATTGCATGCTTCTTCTCACCTCTCATTGTATCAGACCTTTCTGTTGAGAGAGAACAGTGTGCATGTCAGATCTTATCAGCAATAATATATTAACAAGTGCTTCTACCTTCCCAAAAATAAATAAGTAAATAAATAACATGCATCTGTATACTCATCAGCCATATTGGATTAGAGGAAAGAGGACAAAAGTAGACTTGCATATAAATAGCAAAGTGGAATTCCTCATCCATGTATTGTATGATTCATATTGGTGAGTGATCATAGAAGTGAGGAAGTGGGAGATATATCAGCTAATATGGCGTCTAGTAGAGTCTCTATCTCATTCATCTTGTTCATTGTTTTCCTCCCTCTTTTCTGGGCAGAGGAGCTATCTGATTTCTACTACCTCATCCTCATGGTATCTACAAAATTATATTTACATGCACTATCATGTTTAATGTCTTACAAATAAGATGAAAACCCTCTAGGCGCATGATTCATATATGTGGATAAATTTGTAACTCTTAGCATGACCATATATATAAATTGTTCTATGCATGATTGTTTTGGGTAGGGTAATGGTTCTCATATGATACTAATATGGATGGGCAGGGGAAGCACACTACAAAGGCATGGCTTGAGTTCTCCTTTTTCCTTTTTTCAAATTTTAACACCCAAAAGTCCAACGAATTCTGATTAATCTAATTGAAAGATTGAAACATTGAAGTTGTACCTTCTGATGAAAGCTGTACTGTTTCTATATATAAAATGGTTGAAACATTTTCCATTCCCCTCCTTAAATGCTCAACATGAAGTAGCTACTTTGAAGTTGGCTCTTGCATTCTGTCCTCAGTGTCGAACTAGTACATTTTTCTTCTGTTTTTAGTTAAACTTTATTTCTTAACTATAATGGTCAAGTTTTGAAGTGGCCAAGAGCATACTGTGCACAGTCCACCTGCTGCCGTCCATCAACAGGTTTACCCCAGAGTGATTTCTTCATTAGAGGCTTGTGGTTTGTCGACAGTTCCTCCAGAAGGGTTGTGACCAAGTGCGATAGTGACCCCTTTGATCTTGACGAGGTATAAAAAGATCAAGTTTTATCATATATGAAAAAATATTGAATAGGCTGAGCAAGTTTATAGTCATTGATTGAAATAAATAAGTCTACCTTCTACTCGAAACAGCTTTCGGACCTAAAAGATTACCTGCATGCTTATTGGAGTGACATCAATGGACTTACCTCTTGGAGGAAGATGTGGAAGACATGGTAGCTGTTCTGG
The DNA here is from genome assembly GCA_001647135.1 of Pontederia paniculata. NCBI lineage: Eukaryota > Viridiplantae > Streptophyta > Magnoliopsida > Commelinales > Pontederiaceae > Pontederia > Pontederia paniculata. Next base: position 17,377 of record LTAE01006325.1, read on the forward strand.
CATGAGTGAGATTGATTACTTCAGGACTGCACTAGACCTTAGAGCTAAGGTAGACATGCTCGTGACCTTAAGCAAGAGAGGTACTTTTGAATATAATGCTCCCTTAAACACATTATTCCACTGATATTGTTTGATACTAACAATGATAATTTGCTGTACCAAATTTTCTGAATCAGATATTTCACCAACATTTTTGTATCTGTACGGTGTTTCTGAGATTAAAACTGCAATTACTAAGGCCATTGGAGCTGAGCCAGTGATCCGATGCAGCAGAGGACCTATCAAAATTTTCCAACTCTATGAGATATTTATTTGCATAGACAGCGACGGCCGGCGAGACGATCATTGAGTGTCCTGTAAAGCCGTGCTTCTCATGCTCTGAGGATATTCTCTTCACACCTTTTGACACTAAGAGCCTCAAGAATAAACCCACAAAAAAATCTAATTAAGATGCCCCTCCATAATGAATGAACAGAAGATCTGTATCATGTTTTCGCACTCATCTGTATAATCATCAGTTCCTAAATTTTAGTATGTTTTGATGCTCTACTCTTTTGCTTGTTCATATTTATATATGAAGTATATGATCTTCACAGAAAAAAATTCTATAATCCTTGTCACTTTTGGGAGTTATGAATTGAACAGAGAGCAGTTATAAATATATCTTCAAAAGGAGAACAACTGTAAGAAAAAAAAGATCTGTAAACTTTACACTGTACATTCTGCAGAAGTAGGATGAAAGTACATCCTAAATTAGATAAAACTGACCGTCTTGCTCAAGAAGAATCCTGTTTTCATCCTAATTATCTATTTCTATTTTGTGATGGGTCTCGATCTTGTTTATAACACTAAAAAGAAATCATATAAAACTGTTGATGAGTGAAATAAATATTGACACCTGACACAACACCATGTACATTCTTCATGCATGCCCCATTGATCGTGCTAATTGCATAACCAATTTTGTGTTTTTTTGTTCCTGGATTCTACATAAGATCTACATGGAAAATGTCACCATTTTGCAACTTGAATAACTGTACAAAGAGAAGGTTTTCACTTTGAATATAATTCCACTGTGAAATACTTAGCATAATAAGCATCGAAGCAGTGTAAGCTCCATTAGACCTTTGATAGAACAATGATTTGATTACTTCCTCCTGTCAACAGATAATTTATTGGAAATGGAGCAATATTCTCAGTAAATGTACCAGAAGAACATGCCCGGTGTATATTCCAGATGTTGCTATCTTTGCAGCTGCAATGCATTAATTGGCCCATCTGCCAAGAAAAAGGGAGTATTGAACTAATTTTTTTCTCCATTTCATGTATTTTACTTTCTCGTCTCTGTATTCTTCGATTCTAATGTTTGGCCTTCGTTTTCTTAACAATATAAGCAGATATGTTATAAATATTTTAATCTTTAAGATAAAAAAAATTTAATTGTGATAATGTTTTTCCTTGTGTATATGCATTTTAAAACTTTTTTACCATTTCTTTATACAAACTTTTCATTCATTATTTGTAATAAAAAAATATCCTTTCTCCAATTCATGACTTTTTTTTTCTCTCATATCTGTGTATTAGCCTTCGTTGTCTCAAGTATTTAAGCAGACATGTTAAAAATATTTTTATCTTTAAGGTAATAGAGTTTTTAGATATTGTGATATAATTTTTTTATCTCTCTGTAACATTTGAAGTTATGCAATATGCGGTTTTGTGTGCATGATTAATGTTTCCATATTCATATTTCATATGACAATACAATGAGATTACCTTCCGTGTCAAATACGTATCAAGCGATCTTAGGCATTATTTTCTCTATTTTTTTCAATAACTCTTGTCAGTAAATTAAAAGATTCTTAATGGTGCTAAGAAAATAATTATAATAAAATGTAGTAATATTTATCATTTTTAAGTTATTGAAAAAGTTGAAGTACTATTAACTTTCATAATGGATATAGCCATTTTCGTTGATCTGCTATATGTCAACTATTAGAAATTTAGAACAAACATACATAAATATATATAAAAGACTTGTGAGAGCGTATAAATAAATAAGCACACAAGCATTTAATTATAGTCTAAGCACATAATGAGTTTGTAGCAAGTGTCTTATAATTGGAGGGCTATACTTTGATGGAAACATAATAGTGTTAGTATATGTTACTTTGGGATATTGCCCATTCTAGACTTCCTCCCATCAAAAATGTTTTTTTATATAGTTTTTACAACTACTTTTTTAGTAGTTATATAAACTATTCGATATCACTTAAACTAAATAATTAATACAATGAATTCTGACCACACGAGTTCAAATATAATTAATATATAAATTCTAACATTCTCCCACTTGATCACATAATTTATTATAATTAACTTCATAAACTTACTAGTCTTACATAAAAGAAAATAAATCATATGAATTGTGATGGTAAGTCCTTTAACAAATAAGTAATATCTTTAATGTATTATGATATAATTTTAATTATCCTTGAGAGTCTCAAATATGATATTTATATTCTACACGAAAAATTAATATATTTTTATAGGTCATTCAATAGAAATGTGTCATTTTACTAATTCATGCATACCAATTAAAAGATAATCACATATCAATAAGAATTTCATTAATTGTGTTATAATACAATATTTTTAATCATAATAATAAAATTGAACATCTCATATGAGTTACAATGTTTTAAATAACTATGACACGTCTTTCTTTAAAGAATTCGGCATATATATATTCATAAATATACTCTATATATGAACAATTACATTTAGTTTGTTTCTTTAATGACTAGTATCTAGTATTGACAATAAATTATTTCGACTCTCAATGTTGTATCCTTAGCTGACAAAATCAAATCGTTACATCTTCAATGATTTAAAGATAGACTTAATATATCAAAATCAAGTGATAAAATTCTTCAATCAAATATGATTTCACCTAAAAAACACAACTTTTTTCCTATGACTAAAGGAAGGAACAAGCTCCCTAAAATGCTATATTGCAAACAATTAAAGATATGGGGGAAGGATACTCCTTCCAAATAAGCAAGAAAAAATGGACTCAACGAAGTCGAGAAAACCTGCAATAAGTTTGCACCTTCAGTTGCCGCTAGCCTATTACGTGCTAAGAAATCTACTACTTTATTACTTATATGTGATATCCACTTGCCAATGTTTGTCGAAAACGCCATGGCATTGTGTGATTAGATCACTTAACAACGGACCAACCAATGTCTCTCCTTTGATAATGTACACAACAGCTTCACAATCTAACTCTAGTTGCACTTGTTTGATGTCACAATCCTATGCCATAATAGGACCAATGAATGCACTTCTTGTTTTCGCTTCTAGAGGAAGGCACACGATTCTTTTGAAACCAAGTATGGGCATGTTTCATAAAAACTTAATTTCCTCCTTATATCATTTGTTTCTGTAACTCACTTATCCTAATAGGTATCACAAGTAGTGAAATTTATCCATGAAATTTATTTCACTGCATGTAATAATCAACATATCATTGAAAGTAAAAATATGACATCCATGGTATAATTCATACGAAATTATAAATATTAATTGTGTATTTATGTAATTAATATCTACCATCATATATGTGTTAAATGGTGTATTCTAGTTTTAATTTGCATATGTTGAAAATTAGCAAAATCTGACTAAGACATGAAAATATGATTTTCGAAAACTTTAGAATTTTGAAAATTGAATTCTTGAAAATTGTTCATATATGTTAAAATGTACTAAATATGATTTTTAATAAATTTTAGGAAGAATTTTAGTTAGGTTAAATGAAAGGACAAAACTGAAAAATCTGTAAAACTATCGATTTTGTTCTTCAACCCAAAATTTAGATTTTTATTCCTTTGAAATTTAATTTTATAAATATTTTATTTGAATTCCAATGGGGGGTAGTTTCTTATTTACATGTAATGTCTTAAGTAAATGAATAAATAAAATAAATAAAGGAAAAGACAAACCATTTACTTGCATTTATTACATGTAAATAATAACATTGACAAGGGTATAATGGTATCTTTACCAATCGACTTTAAGTCGGTATTACACCTATATATACATCTCTAGAGCCACTTTTTACCACTAGTTTCTATCCATATCTATTTTAACCCGAGATCAAAAAGAGAAGTCAAAGGAAAGCTAAGGAAGTGAAATAGAAGCTAAGGTGACATCATTGAGGATTTCATGCTAGGTAAGTTGTTAGCTCATCTCCTATGAATTATCCTTAGAAAATTTCGTTAAAACTAGTTTCCTCTCATCTGTAATGAATCATATATTTCTTGTCTTTGTGTTTTCATCATGGATTCTTATCTCCTTGATGAAGAACATGCCCAAACTAAGAAAAAAAAATTAGAAGTTGATATTGAGATATTGTTGTTGTTGTACAATTCTTGAATTCTTCAAGAAAAAAATTATAAAATTAAGTTTTTGAACTTCTTTTGAAATTTACTCTTTAGAGCCTTTGAAATATCCTTAACCAAGGTTGTATACTAGGAGTTATTTATCTTAAGGATCATGCAATCTGCTTCTTACTATATATAGGTTGAAACAATAATGTTGTGATAATTCAACTGCTAAGACTTTATATATGTTATTTTAGTGATAATAATTAATGTAGGTCTATTTTCTAGGACATCTAGGGTCTCATAAAAATGTTGTGTATACTAAGACTTATAACTCTTTTTTAATGCATAACATTTAGTCTGCCTATCTACATAAATGAAATAGTTTATTAACAGATCTCATATCTGTTGGAACAAATATATAAATAGAACAATTATGAGATTTATATAGAATAAATGTATCAAGGTCTTGCTTTAGGAAAATATGATGATTGAATCATTGTTATGTGTTTTACATTGAGTGTCACTTAAACTGTTGTGTTTAAGACTAAAACATATGTTATGCTATAATGTGCATAATGCTAAAGTAATGAGACTTCTGAACACATGTATTGGTTACTGATATGAGTTATATGAGCTCAGCAAAGAAATTTGTTCTATTGCAACTATGTAATATGACTAATATGATATGGTGAGACATTTGCATCTTACATAGACATGCATTGACATTACCCTTGTCGGGTTGATATGTTTACCCCTATAGGTTGAAGTACCTTATAGGGCTAATATGTTAAATTCTCAGACGGATGACTCAAGGTTGTTTGGACCTAAGTGTCATGCGAACCAAAGTGCTACATTGCAATCGATGGGAGCCACCACTTGAGTTCGTAGGGGCCATCTCTAGAATCCAACAATCACTATCCCGACAGGGTTGACATGATATCCCGGAAGCAATGGTACCTATAGCCAGTTGGTGATATGATATGTACATGCATCCATGATTTTTATATACCTCCATGTGGCAAGCACGATCTTATTATGTTATTGTAATAGGATGATATTGATTATGCATATGATAAAGTGCTAGTACTTATGTGTTATCAGGATATGATACACTTAATATTATTTTATTCAAATTGAATATGTGATAACATATGAGTTATGAGTTTTCAACTTACTGAGTTGTGGTTTGCTCATATTGTGTTTTCATATTTTTTTCAGATCAGTAGACCAATTCCGTGGTTGTGTTTGGCGATCCTATGTCGGGATTAGAAGCACTTTTGGACAGGAGGTATAAATGAGACTTGTGTCTCATATGTTTCTTTTGGAAGAATTTGAGAGCAATTTTGTATGTGTAATATAAAAGAAAAGAGTTGGTTGTAATATTTGAAACTAGACTTGTTTTTGTATGTTAAAAAGTAAATAGTGCACTGACTCTGAATGATCAATAAAAAATTTGCATGGTTTGACCACTTTCTATTATAATACTCTTGAATTAATAAACCAAGGTTTAAACTGGGGTCGTGATAAAAAATGTCATCAATATAAAAATAATAATTTTGCTTTCACTAACTCAATGATATATAAATAATGAACAATATAATTTCTAAGAAATCAAATGAACTAGAAAATTCCAATTGCATCTTCAAATTTACAGCTATCGTAAATCATGCAGATATCAAATATATAAACATAGTCACATAAAAAAATATCTATATACAAAAGATATATTTGTCATGCAATTATTATCAAAATATGAATGTATGTGTCACTATAATATACCTATGGATAAAAAATTGAACACACAATTATTCGGTATAAAACAATATACATGAATTTTATATGCTACTAAAATCTATCAGCAAACAATAATTTGAATATACAATTATTTCGTGCCTTGTCTTTTGTGGTGAAATATATAAATTTCTTAATACATGTCAACTAATTAAGACATGAATAATAATATTGTTCTACCCTAATTAAATAAATATATACAATTTATCTTTTTATATTTAATTAAAACTTGATGTCATATGCTTAATGTGATTTATGAAATTACAAATGTATATCATATATATGAAGATGTTGTAGCTACTCTTTAATTATTAAATTATACTAATCACATAACATTATAATAAAATTATGTTAAGACATGCAAATCTTATGCGTCACATAAATTATCAATAAATTTATCATGCAAATAATATCTTAACTCACATTTAGATGAATTTTGATATTTGAACAAAATAATTTTCATTGATGACTATCAAATAGTCAAGCCAAATAATCTTAGAATTAAATCCAATCATTTTGGCTCAAAGAAAATAAAATTTATTTCGTCATACAAATATTAAATAAATCACCTTAAAGTGAACATTATTATTTGGAAAAGAAATTCATAATGACTATTCAATAATAAAGCCAAATATTAGAATATTAAATCCAGTAATTTTAACCTCAAACAATATGAAATTTATTTGTTACATATAAATTTCAAATAATTAAATTTTGTAAATTTCATATACTTTAAAAAATTATAAAGTTAATCACAACTTATCCATCATAAGGCGCTGAAATATCTTTTTAAATCAAATTAAAATATAATGGTTAAGTCTTGCCATACAATAATGCATGAACTTAAAATCAAAAGGAATCATAGGCATGACCACGTGACCTTTCCTTGATCATCTATTCATGTGTTTGTATCTCATTTAAATTTCTCAATTTGAAGGAACAGAATCTTCTCATTGAGAAAGTCTCAACCAAGTTGTTTGGCCCTAAAAGGTCAAGGTAATAAAATTAGTCTGGCAAGACAGGCCACCCCTAGTGAAATATGTGTTAAATACTTGCCAAATTACTCTTTTAAGTTCACAATATCTATTTTTAGCTACCACAACCAACTACTAGAAAAAAAATATTTTGGGTGGTCATAATAACTTATGAGCTAAACTAGAGATAAATAAATGTGGTTTACCTCATCCCTGGACATCACCTTCTCAAGGTAAAGATATTGCTTGATGTTGGAGGTTAATTCTTAATACCAAAAATGCTATCAAGACAGAGTGTGAAGAGAATTATTGGCAATTTCATAACAACAAATATATTAACAGATCCTTGGTTATTTTGTGTTCCTTTTAGTGCCTATCTTTGGTAATGTAAGACGCCCCTCTACAAGATATGTCTTAGATTTATATATTTTGCAACTAATGCTGGAATGCCAATTTATTGCATTATTTTTTTGGTTCTGAGCTGATTTTAGAGATGACTTCTATATACTTACTTACTTGTAAGTCCGGGTGATGATCGTTTGGGTGATACACATGAATTTCGGGATATGCAAAATCTATTTCCAAATTCTCGAGCAGACCAAGTTACCATATTGCGGTGATTGCTGGTTTGGTTGGAAAAATAATTATGTCACACCCTCGCTCCACCAATTCAGAGCTTCCTATGAAAAGTTAAGCATAACAAACTACCAACCAAAGATCTGACCCTCGACTTTGTTGTAAGGTGACCAGTATGGTCACGGACCGTGATAGGTCATCACAGGCCGTGACCAGTTTGGTCACGGGCCGTGATCAATCATCACGGCCGTGAGATCACAGTAGCTCGTGATCAAAGTGATCACGAGCCGTGATGGCCACGTGAGGTCGTGATCGCAGAGATCACGACCGTGACGGACGGGCTGTGATCACACGGATCACGGCCGTGACACGAATGAGGATTCGCGTGAGAGGGCGCGACGATCGCGCTCCTCGTCCGTGGACGCGCCAGCGCGTCGTGACATATATAACGCGCGGATTGCGCGTTGATTGGATAATCGAACGAATCAAGAAACGTGCGGCGATCGCGCGGTGACGGCCGCGGTTGGGGGCGGAGTGCTACGCCGATGGGCGGCCACTATAAATAGTGTAGCGTGTGCTGCGAGCCCCCAAT
>LTAE01006326.1:0-19277 GCA_001647135.1 Pontederia paniculata
GGTGGTGCCACTTGGGCCGCCGCCGGAGGGAGGACTCTGTGTCACTCTCGCCGTCCTGCACGACGGACGACGAGCCGGCGGCGGCTGCGAAGGACGCGGAGAACTCCGGGTCCGCGAGCCGGAAGCTCTTCTTAGGATTCTCCCGGAGCCCGTACGTCAAGGCCGCCTTCTCCTCGGGCACCGCTGCGGCCGAGAACGACGACGAGGAGACCGAGCGGGAAGGAAGCTGGGCATGCGCGCCGGGAGCAGCAGCAGCAGCAGCAGCTTGCGGCAGTGCATGCGCCGGCTTTACATGGGAGCGCATGTGACCGCCGAGAGCGCGGCCATTGGAGAAGCGCCGGTAGCAGAGCTTGCATCTGTGCCTCTCCATGGCTTTCCGCACTGAAGAAAGATGGGATCTTTGGTGCTCTCAAGGCGGCAATGGCGATGGATACTTCCACTGCTTTGCTCAGTATGTTATATCTTTACTGTTCCATCTCTCTCTATCTCTCTCGTTTATTAGTAGGTGTGTGTTGTGTGTTTGGAGAGAGAGAGAGAAAGAGGAGGTGGTGGGAGAGAGAGAGAGAGAGAGAAGAGAGAGAGAGAGAGAGAGAAGAGAGAGAGAGTAGGTGACAAGCATTCCTCTCCCCAACAAAAGACAGAGGAAAAGAGAGAGGGGGTCGAGGGACAGATGGACATAGAAAGCTTGAGCAAAGGGGAGAAAAATTGGAAAGGCCATTAACCCAAAATAAAAAAAAATAAATGGCATTAAAACTTGCGGATAGAGTGTGAACGATTTGTTGGCTTTCCTGATTTCAGGAGATTCTTTTGGTTTTGCAATTACTTTTTCTTATCATATTTATTTTCAGATGAATGCTCAATAATGTTTCTATTAAATATGAAGATGCCAATTACTGTATTGTAATGTCACATTTAAATAATAATGACTATCTTATCGTGCATTGAATTACTATATTATGTATTTAAAATTATAAAAAATTGAGAAAAAAAATCGATGGTAGTAACAGAGAGCTTGAGTCGTTAAAGTTCACGGTCTGCTACTGATTCTCGTGGAAGATGCGGGGTTGAAGTCCTCCGCGCTATATTTATAAAGGTTAAAATTTTATGATGTGCTATCTTTTCTTATAAAATTTTTTTGATGACGGTCTTATTTTTGTGACTATTTTTATTTTATTCACCTCGATCAAAAAGATTTTATGACGTTAAAATTTTTGTGCCAATTTTTTCTTCTCATTTTTTTATTGTTCTATTTTTTCTATCGATCTCTCAACGTTATAATCTCAACATACTATTTTTTTTTTTAAAAAATGAATTGGTAGTAAATTGTGTGTATTAAGTAATAGTGCTATCTACACTTGTATGGAATTCAAATATGGTTTATTAATCACAATAGTTAACTGTATGTGTTCATTAAGTTCTTGTAATATATTCCTCGCTCCTAATATTTGTTTTTCTTTTATAATTGTATATATATGTATTTCAAAGTTATACTCTCTCAATATATTTTAGGATTAGTTCCTCTTAAATTAATACTATAATGTATTTCTTAGATTAGAATTACCAATAGTGCCCTTATTTTTTTTTATTTTTCCCCCTCATAGTTGCCAATAAAGAATTTAATATGCTTCTGATTTAGTTCCATCGTGCCATTTTGTATGCATGGCGAAATGCTATTTTTTTCTTAGATAGATCTAGTCGCTGGATAGGCATACATACACATTTGAAACATCCTATGAGATAAAGTGTAGGTATTGTCCGTCTACACAAAATATGCATAACATATTTCTTTATGACCTTTCACCTTCATGTAGTATTGCATTTGAGATTAATTATTAATGCAATTTAATTAACCTTTTGGCTATCAAATTTAACACTAAGAGTATTATTGAATTATTTTAATTAGTAAATTTAATAAACAAATATTATTAAAGATATTAGTCGAACTATTTTATAATGTAAAATAACATAAATATTATATGCATTTAAAAAAATTGTTTAGTCACAACATAATGTACATCTTAATGTTGTTTTATCATAAAGAAGAGAAAGTTTAATCAAACAAGGAAATCAAAACAAAAGTATTAGTTATTTGGATAAGGACTATACCACTGAGGGAAAAAAATGTGGAACATTGGGATTAAATACGACATGTGATGTTTTAAAAAAAATTAAGAGAGGAACACAAATAAAAGAATATATTTTACAATGAGAAAGAAAGACAATTTACTATGTGTAAAATATTATTATGAATATTACACATTGGTAGCATTAACTTATGATGGTTGTTTCTTGAACCTTAATCTACAAGTACTTTTTTCTGACAAAGGAAGACAAATAGGTCTACTATGAGAATATAATGATACAAAGTGAAAATAAAATGAGATATAAATTACATTTTAAAAAACTTTTTTCTTGGATAAATAGATACTGATATTAATTTCTCTATGAGAAAATATGTCTCAATAAGTCTAACTTATTCGCTAATGTCCTAATATAACTTTGTTAAAATTAATAATTATATATATTACGTTTATTCGTAACAGTTAAGTGTGTGATTTGATGTGAACTAAATTAGTAGAAAGTAAGGAGAGAAAAAGTCCTATATACACTTGATCGAATATTTTGTCAAGGGGAAAGAAAAATGGGAACGAGGCCACACCCATAGGATTTTAGTGAGCCCTCATCACAAGCAACTTAATTAGTAGATGAGACATGATTGTGGGTGTAGTACATGCACATGGTGCATGCATATGTTAAAGGCTCAATGTTGCTTTTTAGTTAGTAGATGGAGCCTGCTTTCGATCGATCTTCGAGGTTCAATTAGGTTACGCGTTTGGCCGAAACGCTACTTGGAGTATAATTTACATAAGCATGTAAGTGTAACTTGAAGTAGCGTTTCATGTTAAGGGATATGAAGTACATGTAAGATTATTAAAAGTTGACTTTTTAATGTACAGTAAAAAAATAAATTTTAATTAAATTAATAATTTAATTTTGTTTTCATCCGAAAGACTAACATCAGACTCGTAGTCATTTCGAAAACCTACAATATCTTTAAAAAATAAATTTAAAACTATTAAGTCTCGTCAAATTTGAAAATATAATTTTATTAATTATTTGTGTCAACTAAATCTAATTGACTACTTTCGAGTAACGTTAAAATGTACATATACCAGTAAATTGGCATTATAAAATCCACAATTGAGAATTGAGAATAAGGGAATCCGTATTCTCAACTTCAATGAGTAAAGGTTCTCCAACCTTTGATTCTCATGCATGCAAACATTATAGAATAAGATGAAATGAAGCATTTTCTTTTTATTATAGAATATGATGAAATCAGTCGGCACAACAACTTGAAACAGTGCTAAGGGCCCCAATTCAGCGCAAATCAATCATCATGAAGAAAGGTATGGAATTCTTGTTTGGCAGTCAAAAGCATGGAGTTTGTGGGAGAACATGCATCTTGGACTATTTCGGAATTTGCCGGACTTTTGTTTATTTTTTCTTATTTCAATGTTCCAAAGACTGAATATATAAATTCGTATCATGCTCTTGTGAATGAATATTACTTTTTCCAAAGAAAATATAACCAACAAAGAATTGCTTGACCGGTTACTATTATAGAAAATTTAAACCACTTCACGCTACTCTCGCGAAAATGAAATTAGTCTTTCTAGTAATTTAAACATTTCAGATATTAAACTTTCTTATACTTGTCAATGTTCACTGCAACCTCAAAATTCGACAACAATCTTAGTCATCAAATTACATATTAATCAGATGCCTTCTTTGATAGGATCAATATTTCATATTGTTGCAACTTTAACTGCTGAATAGTTTAAAATGCTAAATATAATTTCAGATGCTAAATCTCAAATATTGGCAAACAAAGCCTAAGTTCTTCACATTAAATGGTGAACATGAAGATAGGAAGGTGAAGTTCACTGATACAAATTGAGGGGAAAAAATATAATTTCTGCCTAAGAAACAATCTTCTAAATTTTGAACCACTGAGCATGCATGATCTGAGTCATCGAATGCAGTGAAGTAAGAATAGCATATCGAATTAGAGTATTCATATGTGTGCATTACAGAAATAGGCAGGTTATGCATTTTGATTTCATAGTGTCATTGATGCGGATGGCAGCATTTGCTGACAGGAAAGATTAGAGAAACATCCGGGTCTACCTAGCTGCCTTGCCAGAACAGGTAGCTGGTATATATATAAATTGGGTAATGCTGTCTCAGGAATGCCATCTTTACAGAACAAAGTTGGCCTCCATTTTGCCCTTGGAGCATCTCTTCACATGCCTCATCATCTCTCCAAATAGGCCCTTGAGCACAAAACCGCATGTGGAGTCACATATATGTTGCTTGGAAAGGCCATGTTCTACTCATTAATCTCACAAGTCAGACCTGATGAAAGCACTGGAATTAGTGCTCCATCAAAGAGAGTTTATTTTTTTTTTTGCTTGTCATTATCGTGATCCTTTGGGGGCTGAAAGAATCCTTGTTTACCTATCTTCCACTCACCTTTGTTCTGTTTATATCTGAATCTAATGACATACGGATTTAAAGGTTTGTGCAAGGTTATCCAACTTATACTGAAATTTGAAAGATCAGAGCTTTGGACTGACATGTCAAAGTGATGGCCTTCATTGACCCATTTGGTCTTGATGCCACTTGCCACTTGATAAAAAAATTGATGCACATTTGTACAGCCAGATAATAACTGCTGTATAGCCCCACTTGTTTCATGCCTAGTCAAATGCAGAAAATTCAGAAGAGAAGGGGCTTCTCAGTGTCTTGAACAGGATACTTTGAGGCAGCATTGACATCAAGCATACTGAAAGTTTCCCTGTTCTTTGCCCACAAGATTATGTAGAGCTCAGCAAACATGTAAGCCATTCCTGTTAGGGCTGCCAAAAAGAGTTGGAATCATCAGGATAAGTTGACGGAATTACAATGAAGAGTTGGAGTTCCACACAAGAATTCATGCCAAAGGCATTAACATACTATTTATTTGATAAGTCATAACCTGCATAAATTTCAAGTTCCTCACGGTACCTATATAAGAAACTTATATAGTGCCTTACGCTATTAGTATCTAGTTGTTATGATGCACAAGCTAAATGAAAAAACTTGGAATTCGAGCTTGCGGGAACGAAAATTCTCTCCGGGACAATTCGTACCTCTGTAAACCAATCACTCGACTTAAAACTATAGCTGAAAAGATCACTGTGCAGGGTATCTGGATGACGAGCACTGCACCATATTCTTTTTCTCTGATACACCATGTCAAATGCAAACATGCACCAACTCTAACTCCTTCCTGTAGCAGTTCACAAGGACAGGAATTATTTAAGGACTGTGGTTTATATCAAATGTTTGTTGTATCTACATTTGCACAAGGTCTTCAAACAATAGATATCAGCATCCTATGGAACGTGACACATCACCCAGAACACAAAAGTCATGATCACTACACACGAATAGTCGGAGAAGCAAAGGAAGGAAAAAAAAAAGAACATATCACAGAGATTTATCACGAACACAGATCACGATTGTGGAAATGTGAGCTTCATAGCAGCCTGGAAGGAACGTAACTTCTGGCATGCCCAAAAGGATCAATTAAGCTACACAGTCAAGGATTTCAATTACTTTTTTTCTCAAATAATATCCATTTCTCCAAAGCATCAAGGCCATGGAGAGGACACTGTAAGACACTTACATGGTTACACCACTCACAATCTTGAGGCTACAGGTGATGTGCACCAGCCCAGTATATCTCTTGCCATGCAAATGCATGCCCCAGTTACCACCCCACCGGGCACAGATCAACCCCTCCGTCCTCCCCGGACCCCCTCCACCAAAAGGAGGGTGTGTACCCTGGCCCAGCATCACCTGTAGCATGCCCTCCCTCCTTTCCTTCTCCTGACAGAAATGTGGTCAGTGCTAGCGCAGGAACAAACCAAACATTCTGAACTGCCAGTCTTCTTCTCTGCTGTGACGTTTTCCTGGTTTACCCCATATGAAAAGGTTGTTGAGGTGTACAACAATAATAAAATGCAGAAATTTATTCTTAATTTCGACACTGAAGACTGATATATCAAGAATTAATCTTGTTGAGGAGTGAAACAAGAAAATATTTTTGCAATTACGAACCCAACAATCATTATCCTTATAAATACCAAACCATAAATTCACAATATAAACATTGCAACTGATCTGCTGGCCACAGTAAACCATGAAAATATAATGGGCAAATCCCATGCATCATTATACTACACATACAAATGCTCATTGCAGTTTTTCATGCAATTGAAGACATGGCAAGTCAGGAGAATGAGGCTCGATGGAGCTTCCATCTCTAAGAGCTATCGGGTTGATTTTTGCCCAAAGTTGACACAAAAAGAAAAGCATAAACTACCAAATGGCATAATTTTCAGAGAAATTATCATCTGTTTTGACATCCAAAAAGTAACATACTTGTCATAGAACAGGGCGCACTCTAGAAGTTAGTAATTGAGAAATCAATCTCTATAAAATGAAAAGAAAAAAAAAACAGCTTTCTTCTTAGATACTAAAAAAATTTGAATTACAATGATACAAGTTTGACAAAAACTGGATTGCTTATCACATCTAATACTTCAGGTTATAAAAGGCAAAACCTTCACAAGGCTACAAAATTTATTGATCCAACAATCAATCCTGCGCCTGTTGCCTTCCAGTAAATAGAGAAGATCCTCATTTGAACAGTGTTTCTTTTCTGCCAAAGATATTAAGAATAAAAAGGTGCACTGCGCATCAACAATTTGATGCACTAATCAACAGCATACTTGATGAAATAACGATTCATGTTCCATCAGAGCCATCTGGTAAAAGAACAGGATATATCAACATTAGTCACATAATTTGTTTTGAGGGCACCAGTCACATAAACAAATGTCCAAACTCATTTGAAGCTCTTTGTCCTTCAAGTTGAGTTTGGCAGAGTAGTTTGAACATGTCTCAATGAAATATCCAAAAATTATTTTTTTTTTGAGAGAAAAGGATGGTTAGCAAGAATAACCATCCATTTTATTGAGGCAATACTGGTTTACATATTCTTGTTACATGAGAATTAAAAGATCAAAGGATTAGCATCTCATCCATTCGTTCACTAGTCTCTCGGCTGTAGCTACAATATTCTCCACATATAATCTCTCCCCTCGAAATGTGCATCCATTGTGTTGGAGCCACATAGACCATAGGAAAGCAAATGGTGTTATATTCTTTCTTCTTGGAACATAAACTTATCTGATGATCTCGACATAAAATATCCAAAAATTATGATCTTAATACAAAATTAAAGAGTGATGGTGAGGTATTTGAAGAGGTAAAAGGTGAGGCCTCTTTCTACCATAAGATGAGTACAATAACTGAAATAAAAGTATAAACATCAAAGTAGGACTGGACAATAATATTTGAAAAACAGAAAAAGATAGATGCATCACTAACTGAAATATACTAGACAGTCAGACAACATGTAGCAAGAACACAAAATGATAAGAGAACCACTAATGGCATCTAACTAGCAAGCTTAGTTTAATAATCTATAGTGATTTAACAAAAAAATTTTTGAGAGTAGTGATTTAACAAAATTACAGTATATTTAGGATTCTGCAAAGTACAAAAGTAAATATTCCTCAAAGAACTTTATTTTTCATTAATTCATTGATTGTTAAGCTCTGTAGTTCTTCTTCCACATCATCAATTCTTAAACTCACAATACAGGACAAAGGAATTTTAACTTAGTAGTACAACATAATAGTATGATTTTTTATAAACAGTTAAAGCCTGTTAATCTGTTATATTCCTTTTGAGCACTACAATTACATGCCTGCTGGGGTACTCAGAAACTTAAAAAAGAAACAATTGTGAAGATGATGCACATCGTTTATTGAACATTAGCCTATTACTTTAGTGCAAATCTAAAAAAAAAGCTCGGGCTTTGATCATTTACTAGATACATTATCTGCTACCTGTTTACTTTATAATCAACAAATCAATTTTCTATCATAAATTTAGCATTCAAAACTTAAATAGAACAAGTTATCTTGCTTAAACACCAATCATATTAAATTAATCGACAAAGGACCCCCAAAACTTTAATCTCCAGAAAGGCACAGAAGATGTTACCTTGCGAAAGAGTCCGGCAGGTCCGGGGCGCCAAGCTCAGGCACGATGTCAGCCTCGCCGCAGCCACTGCGGTGTGAAGCGGGAGAAGTAACCCACTGCAGCACCCCAATTCCACAGGAGACCTTCGAAAAATTCCCCCAAAGACGTCAAATTTCCCTTATTTTTCTTGGAGGTACAACAAGTTTAACAATCCAAGATGTCAACTTTATGAGAGACGGAAACTTGGATTTACTTTCTAAGCTATATAATCGAAAAAAACAAACTAGATGCGAGTCGCGAAACCTCGGAAAGGGAGACGGGAGACGGCGAGCTGGAGACGAAGAGACGGCGGACATCGGAGCTCTGGCGATGGGAGGAGAACGAGCGCCGGAGATCTTGGAATTGCGGGCCAACGAACGGGTGGCGGAGAGAGACGCAGGTAGAGGGATCGGAAGCCGGTGGAAGCCATCGATTGGGGTTGAGGAATTGGACGCCGGGTTTAGTTATTAGGGTTTATCGCGGGAGTTATCCTCCTTTAGGCCCCGTATGATTTTCGGACTACCGATGGATTAAAGTTTTTCATCATTTATTCTCGTTACCCTGATTCAGGATACACTTAATTCAAGCGAGAGAGAATAAGTTGCTCTATCTTATATATTACTTTTTCACATTATCTAATAATATAAAATCTTCTATAAATATTGTCACTAATTAAATTATCAACAACGTATATTACTTTATTTAGTATGCATAAACAATATACTAAACAATCTTTATTATTTTATTTATTATATAACAAAGATTAATAAATAATATAATTTTTTTACTAAAATATCTTTAAATAATAGAGTTAAGTTTATAAATTTAATTTCAATTATGTAAACTTGAATTACAAATATATACCTAAATAAATATATAAAATAAAAAGTATACAATTATCTAATAATAATAATTATTCTAAAATATTATTATATCAAAATAATTAATATTTAATTGTTTATTAATTATAATATACAAAAAATTATAATTAATTAATAATGTTAATATTAAAATTAATAGAAATAATAACAATAATCTATTTAATGATAAAAAAATATTACTATACTGATTAATAATAATTGTACCAATTAATAAAATATTATATTATTATTTATTTGGTTATTTTTATCCTTTAGTTAAATAAAATTCTAAAAATCAAAGGTGAAAAAAATTATAACAGATTGCTTGTGAAGTGACAATCTGGATTGCCTCCTCTCTCATAGGCAATTCAAATTGACACTTCATAAATAATATGCATTGTCTGTAATATAAATTATCTGTAAAATTAAGACAAAGTGAACAAGATAATGTACTGGGCATAGGTAATTTAATACAACATTATCGGTAATATGGAAAGATTACTTTTAGAGAAACGCTCACTTAATTCCATTATGCCGCATTGACGTTGTACGGTGCAAATATTTTCTATAACTTATCTTTCGGATTCCGAGGACCTAAAATAATTGTTGAGGAGCCGGATGACGCCTCTGCAGCATGGTGCAAATATTTTCTATAAAGTTGAACCATTTTAAATTAAGTTTGATTGACACACTTGATAACAAGAATATCTTCCGAGTTGAAGGACGAGAGATCTACTAATCCCAAGTTCGAGCCTCGAAATTATTAAATTTAGCCAAAGAAATAATTATTTTTGATAATTCTTCTCGACTTTGAATTAGTCAGGTGCTAATAGTCCTGAATATCGGAGTTCCACGAGAGTAATCCAAAAAAAAAAGTTGAACCATTTTAGAGTAGAGGTGAACTATAGGTCCAGTTAATTAATCAGTCGAATATATTAATTAATTAAATACATTAATTTTTTAAAAAAATATTCGTTGTAGTTCAGTCTGAAAATTCTGATTTAAGTAATTTTTTTGTCTCGATTAGATAAATTCGCTGATTTATTAAAAAATACTATTATAAAAAATAAAGCATGAAACAATTTTAAAAAAATAAAAGTTCGAAAGAAGAATAAGCATTAAACTTGTTCTTTGCTAGTAGGTTCTTTTGTTTCTTTGGGCCATGACCATTAGCTAGTAGTTTCAATATTTTAGCAACAAATCATATAAATCTAATTGTAGTACTTGACGTGAATTCTTGATCTCTCTCAATTCGATTATTCAGAATTTAAAGTGATGTCGTCATATTCATTCTTTCTAAGGATTTTATTTCAATTGAAATTTGATTATTCATGATGTAATAATAAATAGATGGATATAAAATATAATTAAATAAAATATTTATGAATAAAAAACAATGAACAATGATTAAACGATTAATTATGATATGGTAAATATTATAACTTTAACAATAGAATACCTAATAAATAATAATTTATCTTATTCTATGCACCAGTTAATTTTAATTCTTACTTAATCTTTTAGTTAATTATGCGAAACAACTAAATAGTAATCGGTCAATAAAACCTCTATTCGAACCAAAAATGAAAGGATAATTCTATTCATTAATTGGACAAAAAATCGATGATTAAAAAATCAATTATGCATGTTATTATTGTATAGGGATAATTACCTTTAATCACATTACATTGTTTAGGCTTTGGTTTTTTGACAAAATCGTTTAAAAAAGATAATTTTATTTTTCAATAATTTATAGGATAAATTAAGTTGGTCAACTGAAAAATAATTTTATAAAAAATTAAACTTAAAAAAAACAAGAAATTATTATAACACTTCAAACCATTTTCCTTCATGTTATATAACAAACACATTAAAAATGAATCACTTTCAAAATATTTTTTTTTTTTGTAAATTCACTATTTTTATCAAAATAAACAGAGGCCGTTTGACATTAGAATATAATAAAGGAATATCAAATATTTCAAAGAATATATTATCCTTTTTTGTGTTTGGTTGATAAATAGACATTCTATAATCTTATTTTGTATAGTGTTTGTGATATTAGAATAGTACAATTATTTGTTTTGAAAAAAACTAGAGCATTTTTTTTATTTTATTAGTGAGATGTAAGTTTGACATCTACTTAATTCATCAATGTTCCGCCACTTCTTTTTATTAGACAAGGATAAAATTATCCACGACTAATAAAAAAAGAGAGACAGTAATATTTATAAATAATGTCACCCTAATCTAATTACTTAATGTATGATCAATTTAATGAGTGTTTGATTCTATTCTTTAGAATAAAGTGTTAATATGAGCGACAATACAATGTCAAACGATTCCACAAAGATTTAATCTTTAAGATTTCATATGATTTTCTAATAATAAAATACAAGCGTGCTATACACATTTTAACCAAATAAAACATTAAATTCATGAAACACAAAATCATTTTTCTATTAAGGAAAAAGTAATCCATTACTTGAAATATCCATGCATGAAAGAGCATTAGTACTTATTCACCTCACATAAAATCAATTTTGAAATATCATTACTACCCGATATCGGAAAAAAAAAATAATAAATGAAGATTAGAAATTGTTTTATACAATTGTTCCAAAAGTTAACCAACTGTTGGTTCAAGCCTTAGCAACTTAAATTCCAAAGTAGAAACATTTGAGCATGAGGTTTGACGGATAGTTGAAAGTTCTGAAACAAGAATTGTTAAAGCTCTCATCTCATGTCAAGCTAAATATGATACAGTGAATGGATATAATAAATGCACTGTTTGTATTTTTTTCTTCTTCTTGGGAGGTTAGGATTCTTTTATCCCACAGAAATGCTGCATTTAACACCTCAAACAAAACAAGAAAGGGAAAAGAAGATGAGAAGAGAAAAAAAGGGAACTGATCAAGTTAATGTTTAACTCCTAAAGGGCGCTTACTATTAAATACAACTGCTATATAAATACATGAACAGACTGCTCCCGAAAGACTTGTGGAGCCACTTGAAAGTGAATCAACAAAGGGAGATCAATGGATGCATTACTATACAACAGTTCTTTTCAGAATCTTTACACAATATGCAAAAAAATGATTTGACTCGATGATCAAAATTCAAGCTGCAAATGTGAAGTTAATAATACCATTTTGGTCTCAATTCTTCTTCTTTCTCAGTCAGATCCTCAAACTGATACCACTCACGACCTCTGTTACCAATGGGCATCGGAGGGCGCACAAAAATCTCAACTGGTTTGGGCACGTGGACGGTGAAATGGAGTTCTCCCGTGTTCTCCTGGAGATCAATTGGATCTACCGTCCCATATGGCTCAACTGCTATCCATCCCAAACCAGATATGGCTATGTCACAAGCAGGCCTGTCCAAAAAGAAAAAAATAATTCAAAACTGTGTTTTTGGGCAATCTTGCTAAGGTCTATTCTTGTTCCTTTTGGGTAACACTCTATAATCCAGATGAAACCAACAATATTTCATAATACTTTAAAGTCCATATGAAACATCTTGAGTCTTGACAATACTTGAATATTCGGACAAAATTCGAGTTCAATGGACCCAATAAAGATATTCAGTATTTGCTTAGGGCGGAGACTTAAATAACCCTCCCCAAATGCACCAATGATAAGAAACAGAGCAAAGCAGAACATGAAATGCAAAAAATAAATCCAGAGAAGTGAGATTCAAACATGAGAAGCCAATGAAACCAACAACTCAAGATTTTGAATATAAGCATTTCTATCAACAGAGAGGGCTAGATAATTGATAAGCTGATATGCTTCGCACAAGGTATCATATCAAAACAATTCTTCCAGATATTATAAACATAAAAATCTAAACAAACTACTAGATTCATCCTAATCACATTTTCTTTTTTCGTTTCCTCCTATTGCTTCCCCTTGACCATTTCTCATATCTGTAATTCTGTACTACAGATGGCATACACTTCATCTAAAACTTGATGAATGGAAATAGTGTAATGAGAGATGTTGTAAACTCTGAGAACCATTTCTGATTGCTTCTGAAACTATGCAACTGTATTTGCGAATCAGAATGATTTTGCTTAATTCTCAAGTGCGACACATGGTCTAGTTTAAAAAGCTAAATATAAGAAATCTGCTTCAAGAATAATCTTGTGATTCCTAGATTGGGCAAAAAACATTTAAGAATAGATTAAATGAACCTATCAACTGACATCGAATTCAAACATATCAAGATATGACATGATAACCAACAAAATTCAAGGTTCTTATCAATGCAAGTTCATTATATAACAGCCATATGCTCTTCAAGATGCATGATTAGTACCAACTTGATAATCTTGTTTTTTGAGAACGAACCTGATAAACTTGTATATATTATCATATTTCACCTTTGTATATTATTGAGGACTTGATGTTTCTTAGGAGATTTTATTACTTTTGCCATTGATCAATGGAGCAAAAACATCTTTATTATCCTACATTACTTAACCTTAATTATGTATCGACTAGGAAAATGTGAGCACAAAAACAGTACCATGAAAAAGGATGTACCTTGCTGTGCCTTCGAATTTTAAGTGCAATTGACGTACACCCTCAAGTCCTAGCCAACTTTGAGCTCTTTCTTCACCAGTAGGGGGTGTTAGTAAGTTTCCAAGTTCTTTCTGTAAAATTTAATCATAACAGTTGTCTAATTGAGATTGAATGAAATAGGTAAACATGAACTTATGGAAGAGAAAAAAAACGCCAAACAACAAAACAAAAGCAAAATGTGGAATATGCATTCAGGAGAGAACAAAACAAGTATATAAAAAGTAGAGAAATATGTTACATGGTAAAACTCTCCCGCTTCAGAGGTTGGAACCATGTGAATCTGCAACTTTTTAGGTCCATAGAATGTCAACCGTGTCTTTGGAAGAACCTGCACCGAAATACCTGATTAGCCATAATTACTTTGAGCACTAAAGATCACAGTTTTAAGCTTGATGCTTATTAGAACCTTAATAGCATCAATTCTGACAAGACCTCCCCAGAAAAGTGAATAACCACTCAAAGACAAATCATTTGTCTCAGCAGATGTACCATCAGGGATAACCTGCACATTTCAATGACTCTAAGAACCACATCAACTTTACAAAAGAAAAAGGAAAGAAACCACATCAACAACATACTCTTCTAGATCAAACATCAACAACTCATACAAAAAATCAACATACAGGAAATGTTCGTCCCCTAAAACGACTCTGCGGTGCAAGAGAGGGAAGATCTTCAGAATGAACAACTGCAGCTTGGCGGTGGTGGAGATGGACTCCAGGAGTGTCAAACAATTTCTGCAAGGTGCAAATATAAATATCTGAGGGTTTGTTGTCAATTATCAATCCCAAAAGAGTGTATAAATTACAACATGAAAGACTAATATGAAACAGAAATTCAACATATAGAATGATGTTGTCGCCTTAGATGGTCTAATAACCATGCTTCAGACTCTTAGATATATAATGGTAATCACTAGAACTTTCTTATTTTTATGATCGAGTTTCCCATTGTTGTCTAACTATCTATCCTTATGATATTATAAACATACTAATATGTCAATGCTCAGAGAAGAGAAGAGTAAGATCAATTAGCTGCTACTAGTTCTTTGTCAGAGACTGCAACTTGGCTTCTCATTAGATATGAACCTAATCAAATGCAATCATAAATATAGCTGATAACAGTACAATTTCCTGTATGGGGTTCAGCAGGTCCAGCATAAAAAAAAGTGCACATGCAAAGTGTATCCTAAACTATTACCATAGTTTACCAACCCTGGGTTCCCAACCATTAGGTAAATAACAAGACAGAGAATTGAGATGATAACACTAATGCCAACTGTTGAAACCACAAAGAATTTTACACATATTGTCAACGTCCTATAATATCCAAAACTTTAAATATAGCAAACCTGGGTCCCCAACCACTAGGCAAATAACAAGACAGAGAATTGAGAATAATGCCGAATATCGAAACCATAAAGAATTTTACACCATGTTAACATCCTATAATATCCAAAACTTTCGATATAGCAGAAGTGAAAAATATTCACAATGAAATGTGTATCTGAAGTCTTGAATTTATCAACAGTGGTTGTGATTGATCAACCTCAAGATAGTTAAAAGTAATGCCTTTATGGCAGAACTAATTCAGATTTTTACTCTAACTGCTGTGCAGAATTTAATATGTTGTTCTTTGAGTTAGTATGGTCTTAGAACGCACCCCTCCTCCTTGAAAGGCTTCAATTTGAATGGGGCCTAGGGTTGTTCCAGGAACAGCAGACTGCATTGGTTTATATTTCTGTGCTGCTGCAGCAACTGGATCCTTCTGCGCCATTGTTTCTATACTTACAAAAAGAAAACAAGCCACAAAAGTCAAAAAAGAATTGTTACTTCCAGGGTAATTCTTTATCATCTCATAAGATATTAATTATAAGCAAAACATAATTTTATATTTACAAAGCAGCAAGTTCAAGTTCTTAAAATGAACACAAGTCATACAGCGGAAAAAGTAGCATGATCTGTTGAAGAATATATAGAAAGATATTCTCAAAAAGAAGAAAAGGAAAATTTAGAAGGAAAACCTGTTTGCAGTGCAAAACTAAAGGCACATCATAAAAAGCATGTATAAAGAAGCAAATAAAATGCATCATCTCATGGAACAATCAAAGGAAAAAGAAACAAAGTGTAAAAAGCAGTGGGTGAAAGCACATGATACCATTGTGCATATTGGAGTTAGTTTTTAAAACCTAAGCTTTTCAAGACTACTTTCTGTCTTTTCAAAATTTCATCATGAAGACTAAGTTTTTAAAACTGAATATGAACAACCTAATATTATGGATGGTCCTAGAGCAGATAACAGTAAAATAAATATAAATATATATATATATATATATATATATATATATATAACAGGGTAGTGTACGCATAAACTACCATGTGATCGCACCCTAATACACCTATATATACATAATGTACATATATATGCAAGTGTATGTATGATACTAATAGCAAATGATCATAACTTTATTTGGGGGGAAAGAATAATGGCTTACTAAGTAGAGCATTGATAAATGCAGACTTCCCAACATTCGCCGACCCCTGAAAGACGAGAACAATATTGCTAAAAGTATTATCTACTAACATAAAATAGAAGAATTGGAAATTGTAAAACATTATAACCAAAACATCTCAGTGACATGCAGAAACAAGGTTATGACAATTGAAAGAATATTATAAATATAATTAAAAATAATAAGACAATTTGAAGAAAAAGTACAATAAAAAGTCTTCAGACATTGATCATCAAATTAAAAAGTCTTCAGAACAATTACAAGATTGCCGATTATTTTTTTATCTATGAACTCCCTGGTAATCCCATCTCAAAGAAAACTCTGATCAATGTTTGATTCAATTAAAAAGGTAACGTGATGACTAGTGTTTGGTAAAGTTAGTTTGTAATCTCTTCTCCTCTTTCGTGGACAATGAACCTTTCTCTTAGAGTTTTAGCAATCTACTACTGTCAAAATGTATTTAAAAACACCACATTTGTATCAAACTTGTTCCTCTCCCATCAAAGTGACTACAATAATAAAATTTAACAATTGAGTTTGAAAGAACATTCCAGTCAAACAAGAACCACAATTTATGACAGAAGTCCTTAATCCTAAGTGACAAAATGAAAGGACAAAAGTACACAAAGATGCAGCAGAAAAGGCATGTGAAACGGAACATAAAACCAGACAAACCCCAATTCAAATGCATAATGTGAGAAAGAAACATGCAGTTGAACCAAAATATAAGCACTGCTACAACGAAAAGATAGCTTCAGGTATAAAAGAAATTACGGTAGTGTAAAAAATCATCTTTAGAATACTAACCAGAATATACACATCTCGACCCTGCACAAAAGAAATAATAAAAGCTATCAGCTCATGCACAAAAAACTAATTCTGAGTTATATGTGCTTATTAAACTTGAGTCAGTTTCTCAAATACTAGTTCGACAATTGCTGTTCAATATATATACATACATAAAAAAAAATAATTAGAATGGAAAGGAATTCTGTTTTGGAATTCCTAGTATCTCAACATTTACAAGCAGGAACTGAAGCAGAGCCATGTGTATAACAGTATAACCTTTCAATAAAAACACCATTATCGCCAACCTATTTTAGAAATTTTACTATAATTTATACATGAAAGAACTATATAACAATTAATTCATCCCTAAAAAGGATATGTTTTATGTCACACACAAATAGTTAGCATAACATGCATGCTTGACATAATAAATTGATGGTCAGATCGAAATTTCTTCTTTCTTTTTAAAGGAAAAGCAAGAAATGAAGCAGTCTTTTTCCCATACAGAAGTTCTCAAGATGAATTGGGACTGAAGTCTGAAGATAGAAAACAATCTCCCTTAATTATGCAACTTAACTTCTCAAGACCCTAAATGCATGCCAAAGCTCTTCGAAAATCTGTTTCTTCAAAATTTCTTTATTTTTGTGCTGGAACGGTGCTAGCACCAGACATTGACCAATTTACATGAGCATTGGTTGATATATTAATCCTTCCCCAGAATAGTGCTATAATTGGTCACGAGCAACATGTATTCTCCCTGTTTTATGATACCTAAAGATCAAGCTTAAGTTCCAGAAAGTGTAGCTTCTTCCCTAAATAATCTTAAATAGAGCGAACAAATTGTAGTTTGACAAAATAAACTCAGTGTACCTTTTTCTCCTTCTGAATTTCTGATATAACACCTGTTATCCCCACCAAGGACTTTGAACTAGTCAGGTGGACACTGATAACACTGAAATAAATGATATGCTTTAAGTCAGAACAATTGAATTTATCTGTGAAAAGGTTTTTCTTTAAGGATTTATGGAAAGGTTTAATAATCACATGTTCATGAACATGTAAAGTCAGAAACATGTTTTTAGAAGGAGTCAAAAGACTTAGGTAGCACATCTGGGGATCTACATAAAGATAGAATCATACAAATGACATCCAGATTATAAACATGATCATGTGCCAAACACTATCAAGACCGTGGGAAAGAATATTATAGGAGACATAAAACAATTTATTGCGCATAAGCTAAAGGCCAACTTACTTTAGCTTCTTTTTTATAGTTGCCTCAACAACCCAATCTCCAATACAATTTAGGTCTGTACCTCTAGGCAAGAGATCAATCTTCAAATAGAGAAAGGAAGAAGTTCTTTAAATATTGTGAAACAAATGAAAGTACCAAACTTTAGAAATGCATGAAAAAGAATATCACCTTGGTCACAACCAAGATAATTGGGTTAGCACCGGCAAGCTCACGTATGCGTGCTAAGAAGCTGCCATTGAAGTCAACAATATCAACCTACATAGTTTATTATAAAATGTAAGAAAAAAAATAAACTCGAAGCATATGGATGCTAAAAAGCTTTTCTTTTATCTATTTGAGAAGTAAAAATGCCACATAAGGTTATATGCTTTGGCAGTGGATAAAAGAGCCACAATTGCAGATTACAGGTCAAATACAACTACTTCTGCTGGGGTGTGGCTTCCTTCTTTCTCATCTCATCTATCTAATCAAAGAATTGATGATTTCACCCTCCTCCTGAGGACACTTGAGAGCTGTAATATTGAAGGAACTGGACAGGATAGATGGGTTTGGTCCTTGGGTCAATTTTCAGTGAAAAGGTGTACTCAGTTTTGAGTAGGTCAAATGGGATACAAGACAAAGAATTATTAACTGATTGTAGACTCATATGAAAATCAGGTGCACCATTAAGGATGAGAATCTTTGCATGGCTGCTTAGAAGGGAAAGACTTCTAACTAAAGTATATAGATCGCGATGGCAACCTTCAACTGATGTCACATGTGCCTTGTGTGGGAATGCAGAAGAAGACATCAATCACCTTTTTTTCGAATGTGTGATGGCAAAGGAAGTATGGAAAAGGGTGGGATGTCAATGGCTTGATGTGACCACAATCGATAATTTTTGGAAATCTTTTCGATTTGGGGGGAGACAACAAAATGTTATGGTGTTTGGTACTCGGCGCAAACGACTATTGCCTCTTGCGATCTTATGGGCAATTTGGTCACAAAGAAATTCTTATATCTTCAGAGGAGAAAGATGTTATATGGACAACATCATTTTACATGCTTTAAAGTTAACTAATATGTGGACA